>VWPU01006585.1:0-70729 GCA_013398955.1 Callaeas wilsoni
CACCCGCCGCCATCCACCGCCACCCACCGCCCTCCGCCGCCATCCGCCGCCATGCTGCGGAAACTCACCGAGGAGCAGAGCCGAGACTGGTTCACCATCGGCGGGGCCGTCTCGGCCGTCGAGCTCCTAGGCCAGGAGGCGCGGGCCGGCCGCCCCGGCGCTTCCCCCCGCCACCCCGCACGGGAACCACTGGCGGCTGCGGGGTGAGTGCGGGGCGCTGGGCCGCTGCTCGTGATGGCCTCCCTCTCTCCCTTCTGCTGTGTGCCCGTGGCCCTGAGTGTGCTGGGCATTGCCCAGAGTCAGGCCAGCCTCCTCTGGCTGCCCTGCTCTGCATAGGCCAAGGGTGTGCAGTTGTTGGATTCCAGCCTAACACCCCCGGTAGCGTTTGTGGCTGATGCGGTTTTGTGCATTTAATACTTAATGTTATCTTCTGATTTGCTACTTAGTTCTGCTGTCTCCATCATCACTAATGTCTTTCGTGTAGAGTTTGCTTTCTGTGAAGTGCATTACCAGTGGTGTGCAGCTGTACCTAGTCCTGCTGAAAAACTGTAGAACTGTACTAGAAAAGACTCAGTTTATTCTGATTCAGATCTATTAACTTAAAATTTTATCAGTGGCAAGTGATAAATGAGATTCGTGAGTTCATTGGTCTCGTGACCTAACTGAAGCATTTAAGTTACCAGAGTAAAGCAAGTCAGAGATATATTGATATGTTGCTCCTCATGCATTATTCTCAGATCCAGAGTTCACAGGCAACGAGAAGTGTATGTGCGTTTGCATAGCAACCAGATACGTTTGATTTTCACCAGAGTCTGGATATTGAAATCCAGAAAATACTTTCCACTGGATGCTGTCTGGACTGTGGCAGTGCATACTAATCTTGGTGTTTGGACCAGGTGCGGTAGTGTATCTGTGGTTGCCATAGAAAAGTGTTTTGTATGCAGTGGCATATAGTAAAGCATTTTTCAAAATGTGCTGGACGCACACTGTAGAGTGAGTGTTTTGGGTTTTATTTTTCCCTGTGTGATGCACAGCAGTACAGGTTGCTGTATTTCGGGAACTCTCTTAAAAGATGGATGTTAGCATCTGAGAAAGAATGAACTTTTTGCATAACATCCTGATATCGGGTAGTCTGATATTTCAGCAGAGACTGTTTAGGCTATCAGTGTTTCTGTCTTTGCTTCAAGTGAAGGACAAAACTGGCACTTCAAAATATCTATCCCTTTTTATCTTTCCGTGTAAAGGTGCTGCCATTACCAAGCTCTGAATCACTGACCAAGAGCTACTGAGCTTTGTGCAAGTAGTTAAAATTTTCCAGAAGTGAGCAGACAAAATTTTACAGTTCTTTAAAGTTATTTCTGTGAATGTGATGCTTCAACCCAGTATGAACAAGATGTTTGTGACTTCTCAGTCTTTATTTATGTGACAGTAACATTTCTGTAGTATATATGATGTGTTTGACAAGAGATTCTTGAACCCAACTGACCACCAAGCCACAAAATCTATTTTGTGCATTTCCTGTATGTAGAAGAAATGAGCAGGATTCATCAAGCCTTGTGTGACTAGGCAGAGGCAAATCTTTATTTTTGGCTGGACAGAAAGCTCTTTTCCACTCAGAAGTCTTAGCAGATAACCTGATGGTGAGTTTGACGGTTGTGTTAGTAGGGAAAAAACTATTTTTACAGGTTTGGTTTTTAATTTTTTTTCCCCCCACGTCTGAGGGGGACAGAGGCAATATGCATCCTAAGTGACCATTTATGTAAGTGTGAACGGAATTTCTTACCAATAGCTATAAAATCTTTGAGCATAGATGATGGGGGCATGTGTGTGCTGCCACAAAATGGAAGGAATCTCTATGAAATGTGTTTGCTTATTTGTGTTTTGTTTCCATGCATACTTCTATTTCACAGCTCTGGGAATATGTTTACATTTAGAGAGTTTTTGCAAAACTTGAATTCGGTATAGGAGATTTAGATTAAGGTGGAAAGGAAGGGCTTGTATTTTATTCACTGACTTCTTAAGAAAGAGTTTGGAGAGCTGAAAACAAAAGAATTTCTCCTAGTTTTTTGAGGCTGCTTGTAGCCTAATTGTCTATTTCCTTCAAAATTCTTTATTTGTTTCTTGGGAAAGTCAAAACCAAAGTTATTCAGATTTTTCAAATGCTTATTTATAGTTGTTTGAAGTTGGATGTACAGTTACTGATGGAGACTTGTCTGCCTGCCATTTTTGTCGAAATTTATATGTAAGAATATGTGAGTTTAGTACCAAATTGCTAATAACAGCTGTGTTATTGCACAGAAGTGTGTGTAATAAGTAATATTTTCCAAAAATGTTACTGAGATTTAATGGGATCTAAAAGCCTCGTGTCTCCCTTAAAAAGAGATGTGGAATGTGTTCTCTTCCTTTACAAATGATGCCTCATTTTCCAAGGCTTTTAAGATTATTTTCTTTCCTAAACTACCTCTAGAATAGCAGTATTAGTAATTGAGGTTGTTGTTGTTGGGGAAAGGTAATAGTTACAGAAACTGCAGAAAATGTGGCTGAAATTTCTGTCCTTGAATAGCTCACTGATTAACTTTTTAATTCCTCTGATGATGTTTAACCGAAAGAGAAGAAATTTAGACCCTTAAATCCTTCCTTGTTATTGACACAATTGTGTTCCCATTAAGACATTTAAAGGCTTAAGTGTGGAAAAGGTGGTTATTCTCTGTTTTATTTCCTGCGTTTCATAGGTGTACCTTTCAGCAAGTTAGCACCTTTTTGAAGCTGACTTACTCGGCTGCAAACATTGCGTGCTGTGTGCTTTGCTTGAAACTTGTGCAGGTGGGAGGCATTGCTGTCCTTTGGAATTACTGCCACTCACCTTTCTGTCACCAGAGTGGTTTGTGTTGGCTGCCTGCCTTTTTCAGAAATATCTACTGGCCCAGTGTAAGGGACAATGTAGTTTGAGAACACCTCATGCAAATTGTGTAGGGCATAAATAAAAAGTACTTAAAGAAGCAGTTGTAGAGTTCTTGGACAGTGATCTTCCACAGGGTAGTGGTGACTGGCCTCTAGCAATCTTACTCCTGTCTGATGTAGCTGAATTCTAAGGGTAAACATAATTCTAGAAAATGGATTGTCTCAGGGGGTGAGCTGAGGACCAGATTTTCTTGGCAGCATATTGCGGTAAACCTAACAGATTTCTTTAAAACATGTTCAATATTTTTAGTTCGGCTTCTAGCTCTTACATCATTGTGTTTTCTATGCTTTTCTCTGCTTTTTAACTAGAGAGAGTATATAGCAGTTTGGTCAGGAGGAAGTGCTTGTACTCCACAAAGTTAGCCCACATTTCAGTATTTGAAAAAATGGCCAAAGTGAGGCCTTAGAGGATGGCATTTTCTCAGCTTTTGGATAACTTTTTTCCTGTACCTTCTGCTGTTCTCCTTTGCTTTCTCCTCCTTTCCCCCAAAATGTGGACACTAGAACTGGATGCAGTAGCCTGATTAAAACATGCGTATAAAAGTAAGTGAGCCTTTTTGTGCATTTCCTTGGCATTTTATAGGGATTTAACATTGAATTGGCTAAGATGCCTACCTATGTTTTTAAACTACTGTGCAGCGACTACCTCTTAGAATATGGTGTAGTTGATGGTCCTCGTTTCTGAACTTGGAAAAATCCATTTGCTCGTGGAAAAATCCATTTGTTCATGTTAAAGTGAAATTGAAGTTTATGAAGAATGGGTAAGTTGTATCTGGGGTTATCTTGTTTTTGTTTGTTTGTTTGTTTTCCCTACCCTTTTTTGGTGATAATTAAGGTAACTGGATCTCCGATGTTACTGGCCTTGCATTTTCCGTAAACTAAAATTCAGAAGCTGAATTTTCAGAGGGTTTTTTTACCTATTTTCCAGTAGAAAGCTGTGAGGATACCATTTTAAGAAATACAGAAATAAACTTATGTGAATTGCCACTGCAGGAATCTTGCACATTTGAGCACTTACAAGCTATCTGAAACCAGCATTATGGATGTTAATTCTCAGAGTAATATTAATTCTGCCAGTGCCTTTTACTCCGTACCTGTTACCTTCCTTTGTGTAGAAAAGGTACTTGACATGTAATACTTGGGAGAGTTTTATCACTGAGGAAAAACTTTTCTTTGAATCCATTGCTACCCTCATGCAAGGCTTAGATTAGAACCATAGAAGAATCTCCCACCTCCTGGTGCTGCATCAGTAGGGCAGAGTAAGTTTAGAACAGCATTTTTGTTACTAATCCACAAACTGTCAGCTGGCAAGAAGAGGGCAAAGAGTTTATAGCAGCTCTGAGTGCAGATACCACAAGTTTGCACGTCCTTGTGAAGCTTTGTGTATTTAGTTTATGGCTAGTGGAGGAACTAGTTACTTTTGGTATTGAGCTGCAGATTTTATTATTTTGAACGTGTTGGAATTTTTTTGCTCTAGTCCTCCAGTGCTTTGTCCTTTAGGTGGATGTAGGAGTTCTCATTGTTTTATCTACTGTGTATATTATGTTTTACTTTTATACATGAAATGTTCTGTATATCATAAGCTTTTCAACGTTTTTTTAAAACCATTTTTTAGAAGATTTAAAAGTGTTCAGTAAATGATTGTGCCATTTGTTCATCCATTTTATATGGCATTATTAGTCAATTCTTTCTGGAATGGGGGATACAGCTGTGGAGCATAAGATGCTTTGAAGTTGTGTTACCAACTTGATGAAATCTGAATGTCTTCTTCGTTATGTTTGATGAATATACCAGAGGAAGCAGTTTTGTTTATGAAATAGCGTATTCTGTGAATTGGGCCATGTGAGTCTTGCCCATTTTTTCTGATCTGGCAGACAGATTAACAGGAAATACAGAGAAGAAGAGGTTATATAAGACATGTAAAAACTTGTTACATACAGTGATGGGAGCACAATTGGAAATGTAGCCAACTGAGTTCTGGCATATGTTTTCATTGATTTTCTGCTCTAATTGCCTGCTGTGACCGTGACTGCTACATATGCGATTAATCTCATAAAACTTTGTGAACCCACAGTGATAGATAATGGCAGCTGAGAAACATTAAATTTTGTTACGTGTAAATTCAGAATGAACACCTCCTGTGTTGGAAATGATTGCTTGACTCCTTGGCTATTCTAGAGAAGTACCATCTGATTTGATCAAAATGTTAAAAGTTTAATGCAGAATTTGGGTTTCAGAACAGCTTCGAGTAAGTCAAATGAAAAATGACTATTTGAAATTAAATAATTAAATATTTTTTTCAAGAATAGTGAGCTAGTTGTTAAATGCTGTTAAATATCTAGTGATTTTGTTTAAAATAAATGTCCCATCCTCACATACTTCAGCATGTGGAGAGTATAGTTTAGAAAAAAATACAGAAATAGTACATGCAGCATAAGTTCTGTCAGTGTTTTCATGCAACTTTTTCTTGATGTTAAGAAATAATTACTCAGCTCCAAAAAGTATTTGCCAGTTTATTTGATATGACTGATACTGTATTAAACCATTTCTTTTACACAGTATAAAGTTCCCATAGAGCCTAAAAGCTATGTGACAAACACAGAAGTTTTTATCTAACACTTTGTGGATTGATGCTGTTTCAAAATATAGAAAGCAATCTTTTTTTTTTGTTAAATACTTCTAGCTCTATATGGGTAAAAATGAAAATGCTTCAGAGTTTTTTTCCGAAACATCTACATTTTTGTTTAAAAGATGGCTTCAAACACAACAGCTCTAAGAAACAAAGATAAAGGTGAGGTAATACTTAAAGTTACTCCATACTAGCTATTACAAAGGATTTTAATTTCTGAACTTGGAATAAAAAGGGGAGCATGTCACATTTCTTACTCCTATGTGTCTGGATGGCAATTACAAGAAAGGAATGTGGATGGCTACATAACTTTTTTTGAAAGCAACACAAACCAACTTAACTTGATGGGTAGTAGTAGGGTAGATTCCAGATTCTGTGAGAGAAGGTGGGAAACATGCTTTGTGTGTTTTTGTCGACATAACTTGAAACCGTGGGGATTTCATCTTTGTCCGACTTGTTGGAGCTGTCGCCATGTGGACTAAAATGTTCAGAGCAATTTGTATTCCATGCATCTACCAGCTGCTCTGCTTGGTTTTCTCTCTCAGTGGTGGTAAGAAAATCTTTCAAAACTTGCTTGAATATGTAGACTATTTCCCAGGGTAAAACGTCATTTTCTGCCAAAACTTCCCGAAATCTAGAAACAAACAAAAATTGAAATCTAATCATCTGCACTGAAAAGTTTTCTCTTTCCTCTCTGGTCATTTGGGGGTGGGGAAGGAGGAAATGACTGAGTTCTGGTGTCATTTTTTCCTTGCTGCCGCATTTCCCCACTTGCCTCCCCCAGAAGATTGTAAGAGGAAAAGAGCTCTAACAATGCACTGGATGTGCTCCAGCTATTGTGGATTGAAAGCAGTTGTGATTGGGTAGGCTTTTTTTTTTTCCTTTGGCCCATCTGGGTAACTTGATTTAAACTGACTTTGCCCTTAGGTATATTCTGGGCTTTAAAAGGCAAATGGACTCGTTCTGTCGTTTCTGAGTCCCTAGAAAATGTACTTAAAATGCTGCATAGAAGAATTTTTCTTCATAAAATGCATGGAGGGATGGTTTTTTTTTCTTTAATTTACACTGATTTTCAAGTTTTTAAGAGCTTTCTGGTATTGTAGACAGTGAGGCTGAATTTCTGCATAATAGTGCAATGCATTAGTCCTTTTATTTGATTTTTAGTTATTGGGTTGCTATTTAATAAACAGTAGGGATAAGTAACAGGAAAACCTGGAAGTATCGAAAGGTCATACGAGATTCCCTTTGTTTAGATTAGACCAGGAAAATCCTGATTTAAAACTTCCTTCAAGTGCAGCATATTAAAGTGAAGATGTAATTTCTGAAACAACTGTAAAAATGCACTCCAGTTGCTGGTCATTGCTCCTTTAGAAGAGCAGAGCCAAATACAAACTTCGATTAGGTAGAGAAACACCTTACTTGTGATAGAGAACTCAGAGTCAGGGAAATACGAAACAGTTACCTGCTGAGAACAGTTCCTGTTTGGCAAGGCTGGATTTGTGAGCACAGAACTTCAAGCTGCCGTTGCTCAGTAGCTGGAATTGTTGCTTGAGGGTTTTGGTAATTCTTGAGCCAGTTGTAATCTATGCCATTTTTCTGGACTTTTTGTTCATTTTCAATCTCTTGCACTAATCTTTCACGCTCTTTCAGGTGCCATTTCAACTCCCTGAGTAGAGTTTTTGTAACTACTTCTGATCCAGGACATCTTGTGGATTTGTAGGAATCAGTTTTTGACCATTTGATCCAGCCAAAAAGTGGCATTTTTAAGCTGAGGAGAGAAAAAAATGAATTTTGCTTGTGTCCAACTGATTAGTTCTTTTTACCTGTAGACTTCCTTCTTAGGAACTGAGTGTTTGAATGAAACTTTATTAATGATCCTAGAACAGTTTGCTGTTCAAAGTCACCGGGCCATAATGAAATATGACAAGCCTTGCACCTTACAGTATTTCCTGTCTCTTTTCTGAGTTAACATAGTATGTGAAATTTACAGCATTTGAAACATTTGAACATGAGCATCTTGGAAATATTTCCTATTTTATCAATATTTTATCTGTAGTATATATGATTTAAAAAAACAAATGGGAAAAACCCCCAAACCCCATAAAGCAAAAAACCCCTCAAACCCCACAAAAAACCCAACCAAATAAGAACGCTCCCTCCCAACAAAGCACAAACCCCCAAACCTCCAAAATTCAAAGTTCCACATATACTTAAAAATGAAATTAATTAATTAGTAGTTAAGTCCTGTAACTCTGCTTCATCTGGTTTTACAACTTACGTATCAATTTTTATTTTAAATATTTTAATTATTGTTCACGTAATCTGGAAACAGAAATCTGGTAGAATAGACTTCTGAATTGCAGTTTGTAACAAATCATGCACACACAAGCATGCAAATTGGAATAAAATAAATTACCTTTGCAGTTGTTTGTGAACAGTGTTGTTTCAGGTGAGTTTGCTTGAAGGTCTCTTATTCTAGCATATCCTGTTTGCAGGTTGTTAGTACTGCTGGAAGAAAACAAGGGGTTTTTTCTCTTTTTCCTTTTTTTTTTTTTTTTCATTTACTCGAACTGTGCTCAGAAAAAATGACTTTCTGTACTGAATATGACAGTTTAAGTTTTTCTGCTTTTAAGGTTCTTTTTCATCCTCTGTACTGGAGAGAAGCAGTAATCCATTTAACCTAACATGGTCTCTCAGATACTTTCTACCAAGTCCATTAAGATCTCCTACCTTTGAATTGAGTTCTGCCGATGGCAGCAATTTGAAAAAAGATGGTAACAGTTTCAAATGCTTGTTGCTAAATCCATCCAAATGTATTGTTGGTAGTGAGATGAATAATGATAGTCTGAAGCAACTACAGACGTGCTTGTAGCTAAAGTTAAGGCTGTCGTATGATGTGATGCTTGGCTGTGCATAGCTGTAGGTCACAGTTTAGAGCTGTATTTTTATGCCCGTGGAGTGCTAAAAATAACTATGTTGCTTTTATCATCAAACTAAACTTTCAGGCCATTGAGATGCTGGAAGACTTACCTCCCATTAGAGGGGGATCAGGCTGTTCTGCTGTCATTTTTAAACAGCTAAGAATAGTTCTTCTCTAGTAAAGATCATCTAAAGCTTTTGTTAAGTGAGTGTTGACAGAAAAGAGGTATTTGACAGTTGCTCGGGATTTTCTCGCTACATTAAATGCTTCTTCCAGATGAATTTCATCAATCTCATGGTTCTATACTTTTTCATTACTGTGCATAGCTGTTAGCATTTTTAATTAACATTTCAAATGTGTTTAAAGAAGCCAGGCTGTAACACCTACAGTGTGCTATGAAAGACATGTTAATCTAATTAAAGGAATAGAATGATAAGGAGATGCAAATTGAGGTCAAACTGATCTAAAAAGCCCAGAATTGTCTTACCATAGACATTGCTTCTCTCTCAACTGGCTGTCAGCTGCCTGCTCCCTGTTTCCTTGATGAATATTTTGAGCATATCCATTTTTAAGGTTCGTTCTCAGGGATGGCACTGTGCACACTAAAGGTCGCTGAAGGAGCCATTTTCCGTTCCAGTTATCCGGTCTCTTCCTATTAATCTAAACAGTAGCCATGGTATAAGAAACGCTGCCTTTCTTCTTGCCCTTGTTCTAATGACTGGCTTTGCTCCTCTTAAGTGTTTTTCATTCCTACTTTTTCCATCCACTGGTGTGTTGAACTGTGGGGAGAACAAAGGTTCTCTAAATTTGTTCTAGATGTCATACAACATAAAGGATGATGTGTATGGCTGTTATTAAAGCTGATACTACTTATACATTGGAAAAATTCAAATGTCAGTATTAATTCTCTTCAACTGGAAGGTTTTCACATTGCGTTGTATGTGGTACTATGAAAAAGGAAGGGAGCTAGGTTTATGATGACAGAACTGTCCTGACAGATTTTCAGATGAAATTAAAATGCTCCTTGCCACCTCCTTTACAGCACAGTTAACAAGTCACCGCTTTTTTCCACTGTATCAATCTGCAAGTAAACTGCTGTACAGTGTAAAACCATTACAGTGTCTTTGCAAATTAGAGATGCATACTGGAAGGTGTGCAAAGTAATTAAATGAGAAACCTACAACTTTTATTTTTCAACCTAATCTTTGGTTACATCATTGAAGATTCAAGGCAGGATCCTGAGGATCATGTTTATCTTTCCATTGGTAGGAGAGCATTGAAGCTGAATATTGGTATTGCTTCTGCTTTTGTTTGCAGTTCAGGTGTGTGAAGAGATGACTGCTCCTGCGGGCCTGGCACTGGAGACTGGACCTCAAAAGTAGAGCAGTAGTTCATGCAGTTTCTGGCCCATGGTTAATCCTGGAAACTTTGTTAAGAGTCAAAATTCTACCAGCTATCTCGAAATGTACTTGTGGATCTGAAGTGCTCTGCCAGGGTGGGGATTTTGGCTTGACTTAGGCTGATAGTGGGTCTGTTCCCTGAAGGCACTGTGGAGTTTGTCTTTATTAGTAACTTAATTATGTCTTAGTGGCCAACTCTGTGCATCCCCAATCAGAATAATGAGCGTTCTCTGGTGTGTGTGGCAGAGCAGCTCCTATAGTCATGTGCTGGGTTTATTCTGTTATTTTCTTTTCCCTTGAATATAAATTATACACAGTTCTATTTACTTCTTGATTTTTCAAGGAGTTTTTCCAAGTAAATATTTTCCAATATTTAGGGAGTCTGTTATTAGTTCTTGTTTGTCTGAGGTGAAAGGATTGTCAATGTGGTGTTAGTACCTGTCACATTAAAAGAATTCCTCCTAAGGTAGCATTTGCGCCCATGGTGATGGATGTGTTCTGGGTATGGTTTGTGCTGAAGAGCTGCAACCAAACCCAGCATTGTTGGAAGAACCCTCATTTTTGGAGTGGTTTTGTTCTGCCGTGTGGGTGACTTGGTGTGAAGGAGTGCAGGCATGGTTCATGGCTCTAACTGTAAACCTGAAAATATCTGGTACTCATCTCTTCGAGGAATTCGTCTTTTGTCTCCTCCTGTTTGACATCACAAATGTGAAGGGGAACTTGACAATTCAGATGTAACTTAGAAGTATTGCTTTTAAAATTTTTTAAGTTAAAACTTCTGAGTCTCTCCTTGTCAAGTTTTATGCTGAAGGCATAGCACAGCTAGAGAGTAAAGATATTTATGTACATTTAGGACGTGAGTACAACAGACAACATACGGATTTAAATAGTTGAAACTCACCACAGGGTGATAGATAATGCATGTTTTGAGGGTGCTGAACATGTTTGGATTTTGGCTTCTTTGGTGCAATAGCAAAGCATAATTCCATAATTCCAAAGGAGTGTGAGGAGAATAACAGTGAGGTGGTTTTGTGAATATTCACAGGACATTAGCATTAGACATGAGTGAATTCTTGCTTGAAAATCATCATGACTAACAATACTAAGTTATTTTAGAAGATATGGCTGTTTATGGCAAGGTAATGTTTCTTGGCTAAAAAGAGATGACAGAAGACGTTTATTTTATCCTGTCTCATACTTTTTGAAATCTCTTGAAAGCTTTTTTTAAAAAAATAAAACACTAAGTAAAAGAATGCCTTTAACACAGGAAACTGAAATATTTGCATGATACATGATTAAGTAAGTTGTAGATTCTGAATATGACCTTTCAAAACTATGCTGATGATCAACTTGCTGTAATAATGCAGAACGCCTATTCCTGAAACAGGCTTATCATGCTTGCAAAATCTGGTACTCTCACAAAGAATAAATGTTCTCTAGGGATCAGCTGTTTTTCCAAGTGTAGTGTTTTCTTATGAACAACTATTGCTCCAACTGTATTCTGTGAGAAAAAAGCTTCAAATTAAAGTCAGCTCTGAGTACAGCAAGAAGACTTTAGTCTTAAGACGTGCCTCAACATTGCATACACAAAGGAACTTCCTAAACTGACAACCAGGTCCTGTAATAAATAAGACAGTCTAGTTGAACCTGAGTCTGCTGCTGTATCTGTCTTTAAGGTCTAGAAAATCTGTGTGTGTTTTTGCTGATGGAGCGACAACACACCTTTTTTTTTTTTTTTTTGTCAAAGCCAGTTTGAGAAGTTGGTGCTCAACAGCAGTTTGTTCAAAACCAGCTCCATTTAAGCAAATATTACACTGATGTGAGCATCCAGGCATGATAAATGGTGAGAGTGGTTGGAGGAGAAGCTTCTTACTCTTTCCTTTGGAAAATTTTGTGGCATCTGTACCATCTGAGATGCTGTTGACTCTTGTAGTTGAAAGGGGCAAGAAGTACGACTCTCTTTATGAATGAGGCTCAATGTGACACTGAGAAATTATTACCCTAATTCTTACTTAACCTAAAGTGCTGATAGCAGGTCATAAGTATTGCTACCTAGCTAACATTTCAACACGTTGGTGTAGTGTTATAGGTTCCATAATTCTTTCTTAATATCTATTGATAATAATCATATGCTGTGATTCGCTGCCATAGATTTTGTGTGAAGGGCTGGTGATTGTTGTGGATTAAGCCCAGTAAATACATAAGCACCACACAGGCCCTTGCTTATCCTCTACTCCCCCTCAGTGGAATAGGGGATGAAAAAAAAAAACAAAACCTTGGGTTCAAAATAAAAGCTGTTTTAAGAAGTGGAGCAAGAAAGAAAGTGATGCAGAGGCAGCTCCATATCATCTCGTAGGCAGACCAATGCCCAGCCAAGTTCTGAACAATAAATGGCAAACTGAACTGAAACCCCACTCTTCTCCCTTTTTGTTGCTGAACATGACACTAAATGGCATCTCTCTGGTCTGTTTGTGTTGCCTTCCTGGTTATGCCCCCTCCCAAACCCCTGTGCACCTTCCGGCCTATTTATGGGGAGCAGGGGAGGGTGTAGTGTGAAAAACAGAGCTCCTGGATGCTGTGCAAATGCTATTCAGCAGTAACTAAAACATTTGTTTTCAGAAGTACTGATTTGGTCACAATTTTAAAACAGCATTGTAGCACTATGAAGAAAATAACCCTAACCCAGCCAGGTCCAGAACAGTTACAAAGAAGGGTTGCCAATGCTCCCATCATCTGAGCAAAGAGAGATTTCATAATATAATTTATCCACAGCTAGCATGGTTTCCTTTCGTTTATAAATGCAGCGCCACTCTTTGGGTTTAATTAACTTTATAGTGTTTTTTTTCTTTTGATTTGACAGAACAACTCACTCTGGCTGTTTTGTGCTGCAGACAGATGGTGAGTCTACCTCCTCTAATCGCTTCAGACAGCATTTGACTACTGCTTTTGTTTTTTTAACAATTATGAGCAGAATTTGCCATGAGCCTGCACAAGAGGTCTCTTGGTAAGACTCCTTGTTTGGTCCTTTGCTGTGACAGTGAACAAGAGAATAATTTTCTTTTAGCAGTGTTAAGTGACAGAAGTTTGTGTAAGCTATCATTGCACCCTGGTGCTGAGATGAATAAAGACAGGACATGTTTGAAGCTTATTTCTTCCACTTGGACTCTCTGTAGCATTAATGTCTCTGGTGCTGATGACACTTCACTAATAGGCAGGGGAGTTAGAGGCATCAGTTTGAAATTGAGGCAATCCTGCTTTTAATACTAATCTTCATGATCATTCTTCTAAATTCAGAGCAGTCTCTTACTTGCATTTTATTTTTCTCAGAGATTTATTTAATCTGGATTTTACCAAATCGGTAACCAAATGCAGGAAGAGAAGCTCATCAGCAGCTCATCTCCTAGAAGAGTCCAGTTCTTTGAAGCCCAGCAGTTCATCCCACTGACATAAAATCCCAGAGCAGAAGACAGTAAATTTGAGGATTTGAGCTCTTTTATCCTGCCATTTGTGCTTGTTATGTTTCTTGGATTTTAACTGTGGATAAGGTGCAGAGCTGTTAGTTAGACATATGTGAAATATTTCTGAGTTGTTGAGTTACCATAGTCTATCCAAATCCAAACATTAGCATTTGAGTTTTTCAGGATTTCACAAAGTTGTTTTAGTGCTGTCCCTCCCTCTTTCTCCCCCTCCCCAGCTAGTTAAGGTTTTAAAATAGGCAATCTGAATGACACCTGTGAGGAAGAGCAGTGCATGCCTTTTAAAATGCTTATATATGAAGACTTTATCACTAAATCTAGCAAATTATATTTTAGAACAGCTTTCTTACTGGGAAAAAAGCATGCACCTAACTGATTCTTAGATTCTTGAAATAATAGGCAGTTACTTTGTGAAATCTGTATTTTAGTTTTTAATTGGTTACATTTATTCTGAATTCTATTAATAGTCTGTTTCTGTGGCTGAAATATGGCTTTAAAATTACAGTACATGATTCCATTGAAGTTAGTGTATTTCTGCAGGTAGGACCAATCTTTTCTATAGGAAGCCAACTTCCAGTTAAAAGGAAAGTAATTTTTAGTATGTCCTTCAGTAAACCCAGTGGAAGGTTATTTACTGTCATGGCAAATGTTCAGTTATGTAAAGTGTCACATTACTTTAGTTTCAGCAGAGAAGCTTTGAAACAGTCTGCTGTATATATCTTACTAAAATTGTACAGCAAAATATTGCTCTGTATGTTATGAGGCTAAGTGTTTTTTTTCAAGTGATTTCCCCCCTCCCCAAAGATCTGTAAATAGGTGAATAGTTTGTGTGCATGACAGAAGTCATGACTTGGGGCCGTCCTTCTCTTGTGATCTGTGAAATGGGTGACACCAGTTTTATGTTCAGCTTCTAGTCCCATGTGCACAGGACTTTTTGTGTTAAATGAAGCAGAACATAAGTAAGCAGAAAGTATATGTATAAGAGTTTTTAAAACCACAATCGCAGAAGACTTTGATGTTTCAATTTTGTCTCTAAGATGGACATGTTCTAGAAGTTACATGGCCTTGAATAGGAGCTTCTACCCCAAAATTAAGTGGTTGATAGAAATTTTTTTGAAATTGGATAAGCAAGCATTTTAATCCTTGGAATTTCATTGCGTGCTGGGATGTTTTCTTTATACAGTCAGGTGTGCTCCATAAGCAATTTTAAAATTTTTTTTCAGGGAATAAGACTGCACGTATCTGTTAGTTTAATAAAGCTTTTTTAAAGCGTTTCTTCTAGAAGCATTAACTGTGTTCAGTGTAGGCGTTGGCATTGCAGTTAGTGTATGTCATTGGAAGGAGCCAAACAAACTACCTGTCATAGTTACAGTTGAGATTGGGCAATTGATTCTGGTTTTGGTAACTAAGTTTATGCAGAAATGCTTTGGTTATTATTTCAAGTGCTCAAATACAAATATTTACTCAATATACTCTGTTATGATGCCTTGTTGACTTACTTATAGAGGTCATTCTATAGCTTGAAGAAAAGAAAGACCTTTCTGTAGATGAATTTGTTTAAAGAAAAGCATCCTCAGTGTATTTGAAAGCATTTACAGTTGAATGTGTCAACAATTTTTGGTGTTAAACTGTGTTTCCCTTCTAGTAATTCCCCTGAAGTGGCAGCTGTATTTAATTTTATGTTTAAAAATACCTTGTTTCAATCAATTGCTCAAAATTAGTTTGACTGGGCATACGTACTAAGACCGCTCACATTCCAGAAAAACGTTGTAGTAGTTAAACCACATAATAGGGAATGAGGAAAGAATCCTGTTACTTTGTAAGACAGTGTTCATTCTTTTCCAAGAAGAGGAAGGTACCCCTTTGCCTTGATGGAAGGGGTCCTGCTGGCCACTGCTTGTCAGGCTCAAGTCCTGTCTGCTGCTTCGGAGTGTTTCTGAAAATAGGTAGGTCTTAAAATCTACACACCTTCGTGGGTAGATCTGACGGCGTAGCAAGGGTTACTGGTTGAGTGAAATCACTGATTGATTGTGTTCTCAGTGCTTTGTAGTCTTGTCTGCCTTTGTTCACTTGGGGTGAACAGAATGTCACATATTTGCAGGTTCAGCCATAGAGATTTGGCTGCTTTTGAGGATGAAATATGCCCTTGTGATGAATAAGATCAAATTCACCTACTTTTTAAAATGAGGGGCAAGGAAGAAAACCCAGAATATTTTAAATCTCCTGTGTTTCTTTCAGTTGGTGACTTCAAATTTCGGTGATTGTGAGTCACAAAAATGCTTTTTACTGCTTTTTAATTTGGTAGAATTTTGACTGTTTTGCATGTGCAGTTGAAGGGGCTGGAATCTGGAAAGCCTAAGGAATATATACTATAACATGGCAGGTGTACCAAAGGTGGGTTTTCACTGTCAGGAGGAATAGAAATGAGGAAGAAATAACTGGTGTATGGGACAGAGAGGTGATTAATAAGTAGAATCCAGAAAAGTCTCTTCATTAGCGTTGCCCTTTTTTAGCCTGGAATGGATTTGAATTTCTGAATCCTTTTATTCTTCTGCTGTCAGCAAGTTTTGTTGAAAATCATTAGATTTCCCCCTAAAGGAAATTTCTTTCTGTTTATCCAGGTATATAGGATGATACCTTCCACTGATGGCATATTAATGATCACTTGGAAGGATTGTATCATTCTGGTGATTTAGGAGCGCTCCAGAGGACTTTATAGTAATTTATTTCCATTTTGCTTAAAAAACCCCATTATTCTGTAAGCTTTTAATTTTATTAATGCATAAAAGTACAGCATTAAAACATCGATAAATGATACAACAAAGCTCATATTCCCATATGTAATTTTCCAGTTGCATATGTTTTTCCTCAAGACTGGAACCTGATTTGGTATGTCAAGTGCGCAATGTTTATTCCTAATGACTGACTATTAAATATCTTGTTTATTCATTGTGTAGCCTGAGGTTCATTTACTGCGTGCTGTTTTCTGAAGACAGAAAAAACCTAATTCTTGAAATAAAATATTCAGATGTCCAAAAAAAAAAACAATCCTCATTCTCACAAATAACTTAGGTCATGCTGTCCTCATTCTTCCTCAAGCTGTACACGCAAAGGTTGAAGCACACTTGCATGTGTGTGTGTGTATCTATCTATGTGTGTGTATATATATATATATCTATATATATATCTATCTGTATATGTGTGTGTGTGGATATATATCTATATACACACATAAACACTTCTCGTAGCCTGTTTTGAAATGCTTAAGACTCTTAAAATTTCAAGAGATGTAATTAATAAGTTTATTTGTTTATTTCTTTAGTTATCACTGTTCCTTATCTGTTCCTTAACTGATTTCAGCTACTGCTTAAATACTGATGCATCTCCAAGGTGTTAGCTGCAAGCAAGGAGCACAGTCCCACCTTTCCCACCCCTAGCCCATCAGTGGGAGTTTTTGGTTGCAGTGATTTGCTTGCTGGTGTTCAGGGCTCTGACAGTCAAGCAATACCTTCTCCTCTGTGACAGCACTGACTGCTTGCACTAGATGGCTTTTCTTCTCATGGAAAACCTAAGGACAGGTTACATTTGCTGCATAACTGGGGTTTCTTTTCAGAGTATGTGTGTCTAGTGCACTCAGTGAGGCTGTAGGTTTATGGAAGTGAAAAACTAACTGGTTATATCAGTAAAAATCTGTATAGTATGTGCATACAATGCTGCCCAAGTGATATTGTGCAGCCAAGCTTCATTACGGTATTTTCAGCTACCAAATGCTTGACTTTGATATCATCATTGAATTTTTGGGTTTTATTTGTGTTTAATATACACTCAGTGGAATAACCTACTTGCAAGAAGTCTGACATCCTGTGTAAGAATTTTTCTGTATGTTGTTGCAGATTAAGACCTTTTGAGGAGTGTTTCAGAAGGGTTTGAGTGATGCAAGTGTTGGAAGTAGGCAGCTCTTGCTCACGTAGCCATTGTGCAGATGGGTGCAATCCTGCTGAACCTCGCATTAAGAAATACTCGAGATGTGGGGGAAATTGCTGTAGCTCTATGTCTAAAATATTGTTCAAACTGGATCAGAAGCTATTTCCTGGTTTGGCAGCAGTCAGTGATAAATACTTGGTGTTCTCTTCAAACTGGGCTGAGTGAATTGTGTGTAGCAGAGCCAAGCTGGCACAGAGTTTGCCTTGGCAGAGAAGGTGGGTGCTCTGTGGCACCAAAATCTTGGGAATATCCCTCTGTGAAGGGCTGTGTGACGTAGTGCCATGTTAAAAATCTCATGCAGTTTTCAGTGTCACTGTTTTTGGAGTCAACGTTGCCTATTTTTTGAGTCAAGAAATAAACACTTCTGCAGCACTATCCTTTCATAAAACACAGAAACAGATTTGCTGTGCCTTAGTGAATTACTGCATAGGAAAGGCTTGCAGAGGGCCCAGAGTTTAAGTTAATGTGCAAAACTGTAGTTTCGACCTCTAGTTTGTATTTTGTTTAAAAAAAACCACTTCTGATGTGTTCAAAAATCTCCTGTGTTTAAGTTCATCTGTGATTTATTGGCTGTATAATCATTGTTTGCATGCTGCTTTATTCTCTAGTGAATTTCATGTGGATTTTTTTGCACTGTTTATGTAGTAGAGACTTTTAAAAAATCTAATTTGGTTACATTTATTTAATGATTAACATTTCTTGTGTGTAATAGATTTCCATAAAATTCAATGATCAGGTCATTGTGTTAATTTTTTCCCTGACCACCATCATTTCTTGGCTTACAGTCAAAATTCTTTCCTTAAAAGCAGTGAGATGATTATGTTTCCTCCTGTCTACTTCCCCTGTCTCTAGGGAATCATGCAAGAATTACATAAATTTTCCTAATTGTATGTGTCAAGAATTGATGAAACAGAGCTATTTCATCTTTGTTCAGAAGAAATTATAGTCTTTCATTAGAAGAGAAATTCCAAGGTATTGAAACCTTAAAGGATGATATTTTGGAAGCTCAATCTTTTTGAGTCTAAACAAAAAGATTTAATGTGGCATTTTTCTCAGGCTGGTATCTAAATACATAGACTGATTTTTTTTCTGAAGTATGTTCATTGAAGTAGTTCCTGTGTGACATGGACAACTTCCTGTATTATGCTGTTATTTCCAGAGATACCAAAGACTTGGGTTAGGAAGCATTTATTGATTTATCATTTCTTTCCTCTTCAGACTGCCTATCTCAGAGAGTGTTGGAACTGAATATGCTGAAAAATACAGACAAGCAGAGGAACAAGAGCTGAACGTAGCTAGAAATGATCAGCAGGTCTATAAACCAGGTAAAAAAAAGAAATAAAATTATTTCATTCCTATTATAAACTCAGGTATACCTGTCCTTTTTCTCCCTGTTGTCTTTACCCTGTCTCCCTCTCTAAACTGAATGTATTTGTTTATGATGTATGTGCATTAGTTTGTTTTATATATAAAGCATGGTACTAAAAAGTAAACACCTTATTTTCTGGAAACCACAGTGTATAGTCCTGTTGTGTAGATAAATGTGCATATATCTGGCTTGTTGTATTGATAGATGTAGATATGTGATTGAAATAAATCTGCAAGGAAAAGATACCACTCATTAAATTCATGCCTTTGTTCTGTTTTCCCATTTTCTATTCATATTTCTCTGTGTACTTGATTGTTGCTTTGAGCTGCCTTTAGAGAGAAATTCAATTGCACTTCTTTCCTAGGAGCTCTGGTAAAAGTACTGTGAGGCTGACTTGCTTGTCAGAGCAGCTCAGCTTCAAACTCTTACCGTGCCTCTTAATTTCCAGATTTTTTTAATGTAGCTGATTTCCTGAGAAAAGGACATTTGTATTTTATCTGTTCTATGTGTCATTCTCTTAATGCTTTCTGTATACTTTTGCTGGCATACCAAAATGTGACAAATAGAGAGATTTTCTAGAAATTACTGTCCTTCAGTGCATCTGCAAATTCTCTGGCCTCTGGAACTCTGGGCTGAGGAAGCCACTTGTGGGATCCATCATCAGCTGAGACACAGTAGGGGCACGTGGCCAGTTCACCAAATGCAGTGCACCTTGTCTTCTGTCCTAACCACAAGATACTTTCTCTTGTTCCTTTGACATTACATAAAATTTGTGGGAGAGAAGGTATTAAAAGGTGGAAATGGGGGAATAAAGAGACTGAAAGGAGCTTCCAGTGTTGTCATTAAGGAATGTGGTGTTCCCTAGTTCTTTGTGTGCTTTACTAGCAAAGGAAAGACAGCAACAAGTTGACTAATTGGGTTCTGTAGATGTTTCTTTAATAATACAATGGTATTGATTAATGCAAGAAAATACCATAGCTCATTCAGTCTCTTTTACCTATTAAATCAGATTTCTGTCTAAAATAGACTATGAACCTCAGCAGCACTAGTGGCCTGCGTGACTTTCAATGGGACTGATGCTAGCAACGTTCCTTCTGTAAGAGAAACAGGATTATAACTTAGGCTTTTTAGGAGATATTTCTGTGTAGTCATCCTAGTACTTTATTTTATAAATATGTTTTTTTTCTTGGTCTACTCTAAAATATTTGTCCTTGAAGTTTATACCTTCTAATATTTATTCTTGCCTTCCAGAAACAGCGTCTAGTTAGCAGACAACCTAAAAAAATGACTAAAATATTGACATATTACATAATCTCTTATTATTAATATACTAAATATTTTCCTCAGTCCTTTGCCCTCCTCCCCCCTCGTTCCCCCTGTTCTGTTCTTTGTCTGTCTCATTGTCTGGAGTCTCAGTTGCTTCAGGAGCTGTTTTGTGCAGTGTTGATGCCTGCCTGCTCTGCCTGCGCTCTGCTCCCAGCGGTATGTGATCCAGTGGCAGACTCCAGGCAAACTGGATAGTGACAGGACTGGAACATTCCTACGGCATTCTGAGACTGAGCTGCCAAATCCCACCTAGATGTAGAATAGCATAAAAACTTCAGAAAATCCCGGTTCTTACTGCTCTTGACTTTGACTTACAGACAGACTCAGAAATACCGTGTTACGATAGTAGCATAAGAAAGCTCAGTAAGTGAGCATGAGAATTTTACTTCTAATTTTATAGCTTATAAATGTGTATGTTGTTCCATGTCTGAGACTGCTTTTCTCTAATATAATATGCTCATCATTCAGATTTGAAGAGCTTCAAGATGTATTTGTAACTATCAGCTATATTGATCTGAAAGTGTATGTTCTCTTGAAGAATATGGGAATTGTCATAAATGATCAAGGACTTACCTAGACCAGGACCTATGAGTTGAGCTGTGTTGAATACAAATGTAGTCAAGAAAAAACCTTCACAACATGGAAATGAGAAGCTGATTTTTTTTCTGAAGGTTCTGAATTGGTACCCTTTTTGCAGCTTCTTTCTCTCAGAGTTACTGTTCTAACTATAGGCAATATTTTCTGTGCAAATTGATAGCCTGTTTTAAATCTTGCAGTTACTGAAACTGCTTGTGTTTGTACTGCTTGTGCCTTGTTAGTTGATGAAATTCTATGGAGTTTAAATCTTGTGCTTTCCAATTTCTTTGAAGGAGCATATGCTTTTTTACTGAGAGGACAAACAGAAATGCATGATCTGCTTCTGTGTTGGGGAAACATCATCAGAGAGCTGCATTTAGAGTTCTGGCTTCTGCAGAGCATGGTAGAAATGATACTGCTGTGAAAAGGAAGTTGAAGTGATTAGATAAAAGCAGAAGAAAATTCTTTGTCTTAACTGTTACCCAAAACAGAGCATTAGCAGTTCTTCCCTGGCCCACCAGGCTTGTTTCACATTTGGTACTGGCTCTTCCAGGCTTCACACACTTTTGATTCAGTGAGGTCATGGGGTGTTGCGCAGAGATAAACTCTCCAGAGTTGGGTGTATGGGACACTTACCACTTTAACCATCTTGTAGAAAATTTTTTTTCCACATTTGGGAATTCTGAACTGTACCAACTAGGGCTTTGCTCTTCAAAAAGCTTCTAAAAAAATCCTTAGTTCTCTCTTTTTTTTTTTTCTTTTTTTTTAAGGGACACATAGAATTATTTTCATGAAGCTTTGTGGATGGCAGGATTTTTTTTGTTGTTGTTCTCTGTCTTCATGATTTTCACACCGTTAAATGGATATTTTCTGGAGGTCTTCTAGGTCCCTCCTGAAGTAATTGTTTTCAGAGAAGAAGAAATTTAAACGTAGTTTCTGATGTATAAGAAACTGAATTTTTAAGTACCTTACATATTTTGAATTCAGAACGTAATGCATGCAAGGAAAATTAATCATAGCACAGATTTTTATATACAAAACCTTTTGTATATAAGATATGTGCAAGTTGAAGAGGATTGCAGTAGAGAAGTCTCACCAGACAAATATTTTCTTAGGAATTCTCTGGATTAAGCTCATCAAGGATCAGTCAGCAGAAACTTCATGTACTTGGTGTTTGACTGAAGTAGCACCATGTTCTGGGAAGTCGTTTTGCTTTTTGGCTCAGTGTAGGAGCCAGTTGTTACCCATAGCTTTCCTTTCCTATGAGCTTCCTTGCAAACTGTAATCACCTTGTGTGTTTGTAGCTCAGCAGAAGAATGATCAGTGAGTTAATAAGCATCTCATTTGATTTATCTAACCAGTACTTTCAAGGATATTTTGTTTTAAGCATCTCATTTTAACTGCTTAATGGCAGATAGCAAGATACAGCTGTACAATCTCTTCTCTGAGAACTAGTGAATATAAAAATCTAATCTTATGTTAAAGGATCTCTTCAAATTCAAGTCAAGAAACAGGTACCAGAGGGAGTACATCTGCTGTATGGGCTGTAATAACTGAGATACTGAAAAATTGTTCTTTCCATGGGCCCTAGCCTGTTTTAGTCACCAACATATCTACAAGACTTTAATAATAATTGAAAGGGAAGCGAGCAGGCAAATTCATCTTTCCCATAACCGAGTTTTCTGTTTCTTTTTTGCACTAACTCTGAATAGAGAAATTAATATTATTTATTCTGGACTGGCATTAACACTACTTATACACTGACATAGTTTGCTTGTCCTAAACCAGCATGAGGGGCAGTTGCCTGCTTCCTCAGTTAACTGTTTTCAGGTTGGAAGCATCCTGCATTCTCTGTGTGTCAGAATCCAAGGTGTAGGTTAGAGCACGATGCCTTACGAAGGTATGCACTGGTTGGGTCAGTTGTCCTGGTCCTAATAATGTTTTTCAGAAGGTATAAGCAATTGAAAAAGCACAAGTTTGTGCCTTCCTTGCTGATAATTCTGTAGACCTGTAGCTGAATTTTTAGATGTGTCTGTATTGGCAGGAATGACCAGCTTTTCTGAAGACCAGTCCTCATTGGAGGATTTATAACATATTGGGTATGAAAAATAAAAAAGAAAAACCCCAAGCAAACCCAAACATTTAAAGGTAATTGCACTGTATGGTATAGAGTCCACAGTTGAATGGTTATTTAAGTAAGTTTAATAACCTTTCATAGGGGTGTACATTCAAATGTTCTTTTCTGCAGCAGGTCTTCATGGTTCAGAACAACTTTGATGTTTAAAAAATAAAAGTGAAAGTTTTAAGGTCTTTAAGATGGTTGTTCAAGTTCCCCATCTCAATTTCATTTTGTTTTTTACTAAGGATCATAATAGTTTTCAGATGGAGTTTGTCCTCAGTTTGTTAGGCTGGGGCATTTTCATTGCTGCCTGGGTCGTGTCAGTGTTCATCTCAAGCTGCCGGTTTGCTGAGGCCCAAAACCGTTCTGTCTGTGCAGACACAAGTCTCAGCTGTCATGGTATTAGCTCCCCAAGCAAACTCAGTAATGTTTCTTTCAGTTTAAGCACAGAAGACATGTCTTGAAGAGGGAAAAAAACCAAACCATACAGTGTTTAGTACTTGCAGCATCTGCTAAATGGTTGTATAGCTGTCAGTTCTTAAACTCTGCATGGTCATTGTGGCTAACATTGGATCACCGTTAACTTCTGATGTATTTTTTGTTCCAGACTCCTGTACTTAGGAGAGAGTAAGATAGGGCTGTCCTAGAAATGTTATATAAAAAGCTGTATTTAAAAAAAGTTACATTTTATCAGTGAAAAAAAAAGATACATACAAAGTTAATTAAATTGTTTTTCAGCAGGTACTTGAATACTGGTGGCTGTTCCTTTGCTTCTGGTTTGTTCCTTTGTGGTTTTTAAATAAGATTCTGAAATGAATTTTAGATTAATGATTTCTTAATAATACACTGGGGTTTGCACTGAATTACAGAGGGTTATTATATGAATCCTACCTTTTGAATTTTTTGTGCCTCCCTCCTTATTTATAAGCACTATTTTAAAATTGCTTTCTTCTTTTAACGTTTTTACTTTTCAAAATGAAGTTGTTTCTTTGGAAACGTGAATAGAGGTGGGAAGGTTATGTTGCTTTAGCAGGAATCTGCTGACACTGGGATCTGTACCCTAGCAGCTTGAGGTTTCTTCCAGCATTGGTCAAATCACACACAGCTATGGATGTCTCAGTTGTGACATGTTTGTGCCAGAGGGAAGCCAGTCAGCCTTCATACAGTGTTGCTGTGGCAGAATGCTATTTATATGAATTTTTCTGGGGAATATATTTAGAAACTTGACCAAAAGTATTTTAAAAAGGACAGTTAATATTTTGAAGGGATGCTGCTATCAAGTTCTAATTTTGTTTGTGTTTAGTGCTGAGTAGATCCTTGTGCAGTGATCACTTTTCACTGTTGCATTACAGAGTCTGGGTAAAAGAATTTTTCTTGTTGCATAATGTGGCTTTAGGAGAACTCTGGTTTTTAGCACCTTATGAAACTGTCATAGTGAGCTGTCCAGCTTTTGGGGCTTTGTTTTAATGTTAGAATGACTTAATTTGTATTCCTTGACACTTTGAGACAGTTTGGGGGCGTGGAACACACTGAGGTATGGCACAGAGCTAAGATGCTGTTCTGCTTGCTTCTGCTTCACTGCTGTGTGAGATTGTTACAACTTTTCCGAAGAAAGGGAGCTGTGACTGCAGTCAAGTATTTAGGCTGTAGCCTTTCTTTTAAAGTAATTATTGCTTTTGTAAAAAGAATAATAGAATTCTGTCTCACTACTCTATTTCTTAGAGAAAAAATGACGTAAAAAGATCTATGGGGTTTTATTTGTAAAATAAATACTTTTATATGTAAGTATCCATTTCACCATAAAACCTGATGAAACCCATTTGGAATGGGAAGCATTTACACTTCTGATTTCATTATACTGTGGGGATTTTAGCTAAATTGTTTAATTGTAACTTGCAAAATTGTTGTTTACCACATTGTCCAGGTTTTCCCCTTGTGCACCTCCAGACTTGTTCTTTTGTTTTTCATGGTCAAACCGACTGCAGACCTCTGAGCAGAAACTTAAGCTGGCACTGAAAGATTTTTGTCCTGTGTTACCCAGTGCTAATAGGGACTAACTCCTGCCAAGAGACTGCAGTGTGTAGCATCACATCGAAAAGTCATTATGGTGCTTGACAGATTTTAATGGTCAAGTGGTAGAAATATAATGGTCTTCATATCAAATTACGGGTTATTTTGTACTGTGGATCCAATAGACTTCAAGGGAAACAGCACATGGGTACATAAATAAGGCATATTTGTTAGTATTGTAAAAAAATTCTTGGGTGTACAGGTGGATTTGGCAGTTGTAATGCAATTTGCAAAAGTACTGTTCTTTGAGAGAAAAGAATACAGATTTGTAGATATCCTTTACACTGATGGTGTTTTGCACATAGAAGCCATGTCTTTTCAGAGTTGCTTTCAGTAAAACAGCAGTCACATAAAGACAGAAAATATCTTTAATCTACTAGTACTAAAAAGTATTAATTCTATTAATACTTAAAGTATGCGATTCACATTTTAGAGAACTTAGGTTTCCAAATACTGTTGTCATAATCTGTTACTGGTCTTTCTCTTTCTCTGTTGAAATAAGTTACTCTTGGTTATTTTTATGCCTAGGTACTTCATTGTCTCAGTGTGAATCAAGTGATTCAACTTCTATACCGATAAGTAAGTGTAAATATTTGGATATGCCTACAGCCAAACACAGGGAAAAGGTAATGTCAGTGTACTTTCTCTCATGGAATAAAGCTGAAAATAATGTTTTGTTATGGCTTTGAGGTGTTTTGGGTTTTTTTTTGTTCATTTGTTTATGTTACTGTTGTTTTTTAAAAAGAAACTTCTGTTCCTGTTTTAAACACTGTACAAAACTTCTGGGTTTTTTACAAAAAACCACTGCATAAAATTTCTTAGGGGAAGAAACGTTGCTGTTACACTTTCTGTTTATAGGTATTCGTGTAAAATATGTACGTGAGTGTGTGCCCATACTCTTTTCTGTGATCTTCTAATGTGCTTTAGGATTCTAGTTATCTCCAGATGCCTACAAGATGGTAGAAAAGATGGCACAGTGTTTTGCAGAGACTTACTTTGTGGCTTGGAAGCTGTTGGTATTGCAAATCTGTTTGAAAACTGGTTTGAGTTGTTTTGTAGACTTATGAGTTTTCTTGAAAAATTGTTGCAGATAGTGTCTCTGATACAAAGCAGTTCAGTTGTGATTGTAGAAGGAGCGACCGGCAGTGGAAAGAGCACACAGATTCCACAATATATTTTGGATTATTGCATGAACCAGTCTATGCCCTGCAACATTGCTGTTACCCAGCCTCGGAAAATTAGTGCCAGCAGCCTTGCCAGGTGGATTAGCAAGGAACGATCATGGAAACTAGGTGGATTTGTAGGATACCAGGTATGAGAAAATTAAATTGTATTTTAAAATGCATTAAATTTGTGTTCAAACCGGCACAGTACTGTGTATTCTTTCTTGATTACTTTAAAGCATATCTAGCATACTGAAGAAACGTTAGAGAATCTGCTTTTAAAGTGGAATTGTGATTTTTTTTATCTGTCTCCTGCTAAATGTTTGTAATTAAATAAAGTTGTAAATTTGAACAGCTATAAATCCTGGTGGGACTCCAACAGAAATTATTTGTCTGCATCAGACATGTCTACATTATTAATGTCTGAAATTGTTGCAGGAGAACTATATTCTGTCATTTTCCTTTAAACTCCTTAAGTAACAAACTTCATCAGTTTGACTTTACTACATTTACCTGTCAGCTCTGTCAAAACTTTCATGCTTTTCTAATCAGGTTTTTTTTTGTGAACAATCTGTTGCTCCTTTTTAACATGTGAAAAACTCAAACTTGTTTTTCCTCTAAAATCTCTCTCATCCTTTTGCTTTGTTCAACTCAGCGTCAAGCTCAGTTCTGTCCCTCTATTTATAAACTTGATGCTGCTTCCCTCTTTTGACACATGTCCTGGTGTCAGCTCCTTGTCAGCACCCACACTAAGCTGCTGTGATGGTGGTTTCATTGTTAGCTGGGCAGCAGCTGTCTCTGCATGAGCTGCTCTGGTTCCTCAGGCCAGTGGGTTCACACTGGTGTTGACAGTGGGAGGGATGTTCATGGAGAATTGTCTGCTTCTGGAGTCCTTTGCTGAGAGGAATATTTGCTGGGTTCTTCTTCCTCTCTGCTTCATTCTATTTCTTGTTGTTTCTTCCTTCCTTTCTTCCACTTAGGGTAATATGTATATGTTTGCTAACATTCATTTAGATCTTTCTTTTTCTCCATAGGTCTGCAGCTTCAGATTACTTCCTAATATGCTACATGTGGTGCTGTTTGTGTGTGCTAGGTGTTCTTTGTTACCCATAAATCTGATTTTGTCCAGTTTTCAGGTCTGGGGGGCTTAGATTTTTAACTGAGAGTGGCAGAGTTGTTCATAGCATGGGCTCTTCCGTGTCAGGCTTCTGCTTCATCTGTTATCCCATATCTGCTTTCTTCCATGTCACATCATAAACATGTCCAAAACACCGCTGTTACCAACATTATTCTCATACTAAATCTGAAAAACACAGCACTGTACCGGCTATTAAGAGTAATTAACTCTATCCCAACCAAAACCAGGACAGTTATGTATGTTGTTTGTTTCAAAGTAGTTTATGTATAAAGCCTTTGCTGTGATTTTTGATACTGTGAATTATTCAGTCATAAAACTGCTAAATTGATTCATTAGGCTAGTGAGCCTCAAAGACTTAAAATGATACTGTGCTTCCAGACTGTCTTCAGGACAGTGTATGTGGATGTGCTGTGCTTGCTTCACCAGCACTTGTATGAGCTGAGCAGAAACAGAGGGAAACGGTGGAGGGCAGATGTGTCTGCTCTAGGCTGATGTAAAGCTGCACATGAAGGATGGTCATAGCTCTGCCTGCCTGGGTAGGTTACACCTGACATAGCTGAAGTCACACAAGTATGTTAGAAATCAAAAATCTGTTCGATATAGGGTTGTAGAACTTTTCTCTCAGCAGTAAGTTGCCTGATCTTGGTGATAACTTAAACCTCTTTCCTTTTCCTGTCCTGTAAACAAACTACCTTTTGGCAAAAATATTTTTCTTGCCATTTGTATTAGTAAAAAGGATGGTGTATGTATGTACCTTTAGAAGCCTTTGAAGAATTCTCACTCTAAAGTCCTCAGCAAGGAATTTTGATACTTCATAAAACTGCAGAGTTTTAAATTTTTTGGAAATTTCTCTGAAAGGAAAACCACTTAATTGGTTCTGGTAGGAACACTTCTGTACAGAGACTTGTGCAAGTTTGAGTAAATAATATTGATCGGTTCCCACTGTGTTTTATATGCATATTTCTGTAACTACATTGAATACCTGTTTCCAGCTAGTATATATTTTTGTTACTGTTGTTAGTTAAGTTTAGAGAACGTTTGGACAAAGGAGACGAAGTTGCTGTATATGACAACTGGAGTTCTGCTTCAGAAAATAGTTTCTGCCAAGAGCTTAACTCAGTTCACGCATATCTTCATTGATGAAGTAAGTTGTTGGAAGTAACTTTAATTTTCATATCAAGAAAGCCTTCTCTTTTGTTTCTTACCACACAAGAAAAGAAAAATGCAGACATCTACTTTGAAAGATGTTTTATATAAGTTGTCTAAGGCTGAAATAGGCTTGTCAGCATTCCTTTGAGCAACAAGTTTAGAACTGAGGGAATGGGAAGGGTTTTTGGGAGTGCTTAACTTTTGATAAAGGTGCCTTGAAACGTTTTTTGAAATCCATCTTGTGAAATTCAAGAGCCTGTCTAGCTAGGCCTGTCAGGAGGAGGTGGCTAGTTTTCACTCACTTAGCCCTGTTAAAGTTCTGTCTCCAGTCTGGATGTAACGTTCACTCATGTGGATTCGTTATTGTTGCTGTCACTTTACTAGAAAGCGAAAGAAAATATGCTTGTAATTCGTATATTTTTATATGCTTATATGCTTATTTTATGTGGAAAACAATATTTGACTGTTCATCATAGTCAAATGTGAAATTGTGCTGTCGTAAGTCATGAATGTAGATCACATAAGATGTAGGACATCTTGGGATACAGTGATACTGAAGAGGTCTTAGGGGCTGGGGTTTTGGGGTTTTTTTGGGTTTTTTTGGAGGGGGTTTGGCCTGTTGGTTGAGATTGGTTTTGGTTTGTTTTCTGAGGGTTTTTTTTGTGTTTTGTTTTGGTTTGTGTAAGTGATGTTCTTCATTTTTATCCTGTTAGTGATATTGTAGCTGAGAGCTGCTTTAATTCTTGGATGTTTGAGGAGCAGGGAGACAGTACTCAGTGTACTGTTAGACTATTACAGTACCAGTGACGGCTGTCATGACCGCACTTGAAATGGTATTTTGGGAACCTGGAAAAGATGAAGCAAGTAGTTACATTTTTTGTATGAAGAAAATTTAGTACTTCATTCAAACAGACAAAAGAACAAAAAACCCCCAAAGCCTAAAGAATTGTATCAGTGGTCTTCATGGAAAAGGTTTGAGCATTCCAATGTGTTAGCAGAGTGTTGGAAACCTTAATATTTCCTTTAATAAGGAAATGGAGGTTAAATGTATATTCAAAAATTGAACCATAGAAGGTGCATACATAGAGAGTGTTGTTGTTCAGTTAGTTTTAATATTTATTAATTACATATGAAAATGAATGAGTGAAGTTTTCTGGCCCCTTACACAGGAGAATGGGTTTAGGCAGAGGATTTCAGACTTCGTTTTCTTGGGTGCTGTAAATTGAACTGATGCTATTGGCTCGTACCACTTCTTTCAGCAGCATCCATTTGTTAAGACTCTGTGTGTTCTTCCTCCCCAGCCAGAATTCTATTCCCTTGTGTTGCCCATGTGCCACCTTGCCCCCCACACCTACTGCAGAGATTGTGATCTTGAGCGAACAGTCACTGTTTTTAACAGCTGAATGTTCTCCATCACATTTTTAATTGCAGGTCTCATCCCTCTTAAGAGTACTGCAGACATTTAGGAGCATAATTAAACAAACTAGGACCAAAAATCTTGACTCCTCACAGCAAGACCTTACTGTCAGCCTGAAAACTACCTTAGCTAAATTTGTTTTTGTAATGAGACAGTATTGAATTTAAGTCTTATCTTCATATTATATTGGAATATGCTAGTTAGCTTCCAGGAGATGAATGTTGACTTGTGAAGGCTGAACTCCAGATAAAGCTGCTGCACTTAATGTATTTAAACTGTAATTCAAGAAAGGGAGATGGTCATCATGGTTAATGTTGCGAAGGAGTATTTGCTGAACTGTAAGGAGCAGCCAGAAGGCTCAGGTGCTAGGATGTATAAAGAATTGGGTGTAAATTAATGTTTTAGAAAGCAGTTGTGTATTTGGATCATAGCTGGAAGCCTTTGGGAGTGAGGCACATCTGTTGAATTTGCTTAGTGTTCAGACAAATCAAAACAGTCCCTGGATCATTTGGGATCTTACCAGTACAGTTGATTTACCCAGCATCAGTATCATAGACTTCCTCTGTTAAACTCTAGTAGAACCGGTGGTTAGAGCTCAAGATTGATTTTTCTGGTCATTATTCTAGATTTTCATAATTTAAGAGTGACATGATTTTCACAAAGGGTTCTGTAGTCATTTGAAGACTTGTTGTGATTTTAAAGTGTTATTAACATGCCTAGGTTCAAAAGGTGTGTGCTTTCTTCTATGAAAATGTATCATTATTCTGAGTTACGAAAATAAAGCATGAAATTCAGTGGGGAAGTAAGAGATTGTCAAAAAGAAGAGGATGAATTAATGAAAATTAAATTGTGGATAATATCTTCCAGGTGCATGAGCGTACCGAAGAAATTGATTTCTTGCTCTTGGTGACCCGTAAACTGCTGTGTACAAATTCACAGTCTGTAAAGGTGAGTTCAAACTGAATTCTGCTATTTTTTCTTGCAAGAAAATTTTTGCATGTCTTTTATGTATGAAGATCCTATTTTAAAGATTTTACCACAAATTACTATGTTATTACTTTTAACTAAAATAATATTTAGTTTGCCACTCCTCATAAGTAAGCAAGCTAAGGGGCATTCTTTTCCTGGCTGCCGTAATGTGTTCTGAGAGACTTCTTTTTTTTTCCCCTCATGTTAAAATGCATTAGTTTCTAAAGCCTGCTTAAGGCTAAAAAATGCACGATGGATATTTGACTAGAATTACGTATTGGGTATTGAGGACAGTGCTTATCCTTGGTTAAAATGGTAGCATTAACTCCTGGAAGTACTGAGCCCTTTTTGTTTAAGTGGGACAACCTATTTGAAGAAATAGCAAAAGACCAGAAATGCTGTACTGTAATTTCTGGGCAGAACTGGTAGTAAAATGTGGCTGAGGTTTTTCTCTGCTGTTCTGCTTTGTACTGAAGCAGAGTTTGCAGACATTTAGCATGGCATGTTTAGTCTTTGAGGTCCCAAAGTAATGAACTCTCGAAATGTAAGAAATTAAATACAAATGATGGAGTTAGGCTAACTCAGTATTTCTGTGCAGCTCTTTGGGACTGCAGATACTTTATGAGACTACGTGTCTCTTAAATGCTTCAGTTAATTGTTTAATGTGAGATTTTCTGTTCGAAATACGAGTCTGGGTCGGCTGATTTTGTTGCCATTGGAAGGGAATATGTGTTCTTTTTGTGCAGTCCATCACATTGATTCGAACTCGGTTTTTAGGTCTTCCAAACGTGCTGTCACTGAAAGTGCCCTTTCAGTTGGCACAGGGCATGGCTGTGCACTTCACATCTTTCACTTTTTATCCATTTTCATGCTGATGTAGATTTTAGAGAAAACTCTTGTCTTTAAATTCAGAGACAGTAATGCGAAACTATTCAGCCTTTTTTAGCACTTGGCTCTGCCTACTGAGAAGAGCAATAATTTGATCAAACTGAGTTTTTGAGAAGTTTGCCCTTGATGTTGATTATCTGGTTGGTGTCAATGGCAGGAATCCCTACAGGTCCTGTCATCTTTTCTGTTAGAAAACATTTTTCTGTTAGAGGTGCCTGAAAAATTTTTTATTTTCCTCTGTAATTCCATTTCGGTGTCTCAAAATTGTCACTGAAAAATTTTATCCTCTTTATATTGTTCTCTGCAGTTGTTTCTGCAGATGACAGTTCAATATTGTACAAACCTGAGAGAAACCTATATTTGAGGGAGTTGGGGGTATGTCCCTTTGAATTTTTTTTATATTGAGGAAGGTTGAACTCTTTTTCTCACTTGCTGGCATTTAGCAGAGTGGAACAGGCTATTCAGTTTGAATTTATATACTAAGCCCAGTGTTTCATACTTCATCCCTTTTCAGCCCTTTTTGAAAAACTGAATTTGCCACATCAAAGCTCCCTTACATTTAGAAAATGTAAGGTTCTCCTCCCATCCTCCCTGGATCCATGAAACAAAAGGGTACAAGGATCCCTGTTTAAGAGAGGAAACAAAGCATTTTTAACTAGAGTGGAATGAAATATGTGGGAGCTGTTTGTTTTCTAGTTTGGATGTTGCAGACCTCAGAAGTAGCAGGTGATTCAACATTACATCAACTAACAGAGGTTAACTGAGAGATTCTCATGTTGATTCTGAGATTTTAAGGACAAGGTCTACCTGCTGAACTATCTAAACTATTAAACTATGCTGGATTTTCTGGCAGATGGCTGCTGCAGATTATTTTTAGATCACAGAGCAGACACTGGATTGTTCTGAGGTTGAGCTTGCTGGGATAGGGATGTTGAAAGAAAAGCTGAGACTAAGAGTGACTCTACTGGGTCAGCCCAAACAGTGCAGTTTCCATAGTGACTAGTAACAGTTCTCAGTATCATCTCGTGGGTCTTTGGACATATCTGTGCTGTACAAGTGGTTTTGGACTGCTTGATCTTGAATTGTCTTTGATTACCCTCTGTTCTGATGTATTCATCTGCTGCACTGGTGATATGTGCTTGTCGAATTCCCGCTTTAGGAGTGCATCCAGCTCCTGGTTCAGTTATGTGACCCTTCAGGCACTCTGTTAAGAATCTGGCATTTCTTTCCACTTTGGAAGGATTCCATGCAGATTAGAGTCCAGATACAAAGATTGTCTAGAAGAAGGTGTAGTTTGATATTCCTTGCCTGTAACTGCAGATTTAGATTGGATTTTGTTTTGATAGCCTTCAGGGAAGGTTACATTTAGCCTATTGCCCTGGCATAGGTGAGCCACTCTCTGTTGAGCCATGAGGCAGTCCATGCTGTAGTGGGACAGGTTTTAGATATTTGCAGAATTATGTCCTTTCAAATTTCTCCTTTCAGGATCATGTTAGAAAACTTCATGGTTTAGCCTGCCGTCTCCATGTGTCTCTTGCACTTTTACCTGTGCTTTGGAGCTGAGCACAGTGGTACAATGCCCCCTTCATTAATTTGCCTTCCTGTCGTTTTGTGAGGGGGAAGCTTTTGTGTTTTATGGCATTTCTGGTTTGGGTGGTGATACCTTTATCAAGAGTACTGTATGGTTTTGGTTGAACTTCCACCACGTTGTCTGCTCTAGGCATTCTAGCCTGAGCCATTCTCTTCCAGCTGCTTGCCTCCCTCCACGTGCTAGTTAGGGGTATCTTAAGCATTTAGTTTGATTGTCTTAAATGTACTTAGGTTACATACCTGTAGGAACCAGAATTAGATCATTTAACGTGAAGAGGAAGTGGAGATACCCATGTAGCAGGACAATCGGTGTTAAAATGAATGTTCTACATTTGCTGTACATTTTTTTAACAGGTGATATTGATGTCTGCTTCCATCAACTCTAAAGAATTAGCTGATTACTTTGCACTTCCAGTTCATAATGGTCTGAATCCAGTATGTGTATTTAAGGTTGAAGGCAGACCTTTTGCAGTTGAAGAATATTATCTTGATGATTTGAAGGACATTTTTGATTTCCAGGTATTGTAAATATAATTTCATTTCTTTGGACATAATAAGAAATTGGAATAGTCAGTTGAAAACTGTGTAATAAAATGGCATATAGCCACTTTTACATTGCAATTCTATATATATTATATATTGCAATAGGTAAGAATTAATAGATGATGATAAAACAGGAGTCTTCTTACAAGCAGACTAGTTTCCTTCATGTAACAGAAATGGTTCAGTAGTATGAGGCGTTTTGTTTGATAGTTTGCATTCAAGATGAGCAATGTTAAAGAGTGTGTGCAAAGTAACATAAAAAGATTTGCAGATCTCTTTGAATGTAGCTGACAAAAGCAGAGAATATTTCCTGGGTTGGTTCATGTTGTTACATATCAAAGGCAGAAAGCGCTATGAAATTAAGAGGAAACAAGCGTTTATGATTAGAACTTTGATGTTATCAAGTTAGGCTTCTCTATCAGCTGAGGCTTTCCTATTTTTCTTTTTTCTTTCCCTTTTTTTTAATAGTGCCAGAGATGTTATGCAGTAGTTTTGAACCTATTTCTGTTGTAAATATATAGGCTACCATGACAAATGTGTAATTTTGAGTAATGAAAACATGTTAGAATAACAGATACCTCTCAAATCCCTGGTGGGCTGTGCTGGAGAACTGCTTCTCTGATGCCTAAGGAGGGTAGGTACTGTCTATAAACTAGACTTACCAATCTAGTTTTTAAGCTGCACAGAATGTATTTTGTATATTTTGTTTGTAGAGCTCCTGACATTATAGCAAGTATCTCTGTAGACATCAGATAATGAAGGAATAAATGTAAATATGAGTTAATCTGTTTTCTGTGGTTTTATAATAGAAGTTGAAAAACAGCTGTGTAGGAATTCACTTGAGTGAACTCTTTCGGTATTATGGTTCAAGGCAAAATAAACAGGTTAAAGCAGAGTACAACAAATGCCCTCAGGCCTGTATTATGATACCCAGTCTAAAAATAACTGAGATGTGGGTGTAATTATTGGTCAGTTTCGATAATTCAAAACACTATTAAAATGTTATTACCATGAAGAAGATACGGGATGCACTTAAAAAGCAGCAGTGGGTGAACACAGCGTTACTATTTAGCTTTCATCCATCAATTCTGCAGAAAATAAAATAGTAAAATAGGTAGTTTGAGAAGCCCAGAAGAAAATAATTGCTTATACTGTACACAGCTCTGGCATTGGTTGTGCCTCAGCACAGGCAAGCTAAAATAAAAGGCTGTCAACTGTTGAAGTTTTAATGCAAGCAGAAAAATAAACTCAATGCTTATAGCAGCTGGCCCATCAGTATTTGTACATTAGTATGGCAGTTCAGACAGATAATATGGAGGAGATTACATAATACATGGGGCTTTGTAAAAGATTTTTGATGATGACAACAAAAAGATAACCAGGAAATTGAGTAAGAAGTTTACTTCAGTCAAGTTGGATATGGCATAGCTGCACTTGGAGCTGAATGTCAACTTGCACACCTTTCACCTCAGAGACCACGAACAAAGCAAAGGCTTTCAGTGCTTAGCCCTTTTTATACTTTTTTATTTTCTCTCTGTTTTTTGTTTAAAGTTTTCATCTGATTCTTTATCTTGTGTTGTCCTATCTATAGCCATTCTATTTTTCAGCAAGATGGGAAGAGTATGTTTGTCCAAGATGTTTCTTCTGCCTTAGGGCAACAATAGAAGCACATAAGTGCTCTTGATTTTCTTTTTTTTTATATCTATATTAAAAAAGGATGAAAGTGAATTCTACAGCACTGATTCTTGGTCTCGATCTTGTTTCTTATGGTGCTATGTGTGAAGATTTTCTCTGAATACTAGTTACAATTAAAAAATAAAAATGTGGAAGGTCTAAGATGGTTTGTGTAACATCCTAATAAAATGAAAGTGGAATGTGAGTGTTAAGACAGTTAATGAGTTAATGCTGCCATATGGAGGCTGGGGCACATCTTTCATCACGCTAAAATCTAAATCAGTTAGATAACTGCCTGAGGTACAGGCTTAAGGCTTTACTTCTTGACGTTATATTTTCACCTATAAAAGCCTGTAAAATTTACATAAAGGAATACAGCAGTTAAAAGTAAACACAGTCGTTGCTGTTTAGATAATTTTTCTAAGTTTACTTTTGATTTTAAAATTAATAACTGTTAAACCACATTACATGAATCTTTAATCATTTCTTAAAGCATCTCAGTCAAAATCAGTTTAGTCTTTTGTAACTGTCTCTGGGCTGTGTGGTGTGAACCTTCGTCCCTTCTCAAAAAATCTTAAAATAATTGGGTATCACTGTATAAATGTAGAATTCTTTTATGAGTCCTGCAGAGCTCTGGGCTTTAATAATATCACTCATTTCTGCATGTGATAATATTTTAAAACTGGCTTGAAAATGAAATTTTTAGGGGTAGTTTTGACTTGAATAATTTGTCAGTTCATTGATGCTGTTGTGATTTGGAAGATGAATAAAAATGCCAGTTATTATTTTTTCTTCTGTATGTATGTTTGCAGTAAACCCTCTGCTGTGGCTCGACAGACCTCTACTTGAATCAAAGATAAAGCTTTCTACTTGAATTACTTCATGTGTAGGCAAGAATAAAAATAAGGGAGAAAGAAGGAAGAAACATTTTTCAGTGTAGCACTGGTTTGCCCTTGCCCAGATGCCAGATCATTTATAGATGTAGTGTTTAATTTGTGAGCATAGGTTTACAAAAACCAGTTTAATTTTTCTTTTGGTGTAATGGACTTGGTAAACACGTTGTTCTGGATGTTTAACAGAATCATGATTTTGTCATACCAGCAACCTCTAAGCCTCAAGGAATTGTTGAAACCCAGGTTTCATGAAAAATGCATGAAGGCTCTGTCTATAGGCAATTTTAAAGCTAGCTGTGTAAATGCTTGCCTGTTGTTCTGGATAGTGTTGGAGATATGAAAGGCAAATATGAAAAATGAAGCAAAGTGCAAAAATGCAGCCCATTTTTGGCTTGCAAAGGTAAAAACTCCTTCATATCCATGGAACTAGAGTCAGAGTCCTGATGGAAGGTAGTGAGCTGCTGTCAAAAACTGTTCTCATTATGCTGTATTATTTCAGTCAGGTCTGACTGGGGTTTGGATTTGCTGGTTGTCACATTGGTACCTTTTATTAGGAGTGATGTGGAAGCCTTGTCGTGTTAAAGAATACTAAAGGTACAATCAGGAGCAAAATTGAAGAGACAAATTTGGCAGTTATTTAAGCAGGGATAATATAAACCAAAAAATCTTACGTTTAAGCAGCCCAGAAGAGATAACTTGCTTAGATTTTTCATGTATATTGGAGCAAAAATCACTTTGAAGAAAACAGTCAAGTATTTTTAAGGTTTCTCATGGGCTAATCAAGCTGAGGACTGAGGTTGCAGTAGCAAATGCTGATCTAAATCAGTGTTTCCAGATCGGTGCTAGGAGCTGTGCTTTTCTCATTGTTATGAGCTCCTTTACAAAGGGAAACTGGTAGAAACATTTCTAATTTCATTTTAATAGTTTAGATAGTTAAGTTGTCTGTGATTTTAGCTCTCTGAAACACTTGATTCAGTAAAGAGTGCACTAGAATGAGGAGAAACTCTGAAAATGAAAGGTGAGCAATGATCCAAAGCCATTTTCCGTACAAGAGAAAAGTGTGTAATACTACAGACCTTTTTCAAAGCAAGTCTAGTTCATTAAGCTTTTTATTTTAAAACTGAAAAGTGATTAAGTTACTGTCTTTGCTCTGAAGACTTGATGGTTTGTGTTCTTAAATACTAAAGCCTTGAGTTTGTACAGAAAGCTGGAAAACAGTGTAGACAGAATCACCGTGATTCTGTCGAGTACAACAAACAGTAATTCTTTGACAGTGTGTGACCAAAACCACAAGACACATTAAATGGAAAAACAGTGTAAATGAGAAAGAGGTACATGGTTTATGTGCAGGCAGGTAGAGAGATCTGTGTAATAGCAGCTGTGAGAAGCACTGTACCTTCCTTGCACAAACTCCTCCTTGTCATCCTGTTCCCATGGGTTGTGATCTGTCCCATGCGCTTGACACTTCAGGCTAAGGAGTATGTCTTGCAAATGAGTGGGGTTGGCCTGGTGCTTAAATAGGTAAATACCAGAAGTATTTCTTTAGCATTAAAATGACAGGATGCTTGAAGAAAAATGTCTGTTTAGAAGGTAACGCGTGCATCAGATGAAGTTACTTCTTCTGTACTGGATCAGTTTTGATTGCAAGCACTTGACAAATTGAAATACTTCGGTGAACTACAGTCTTTTAGCCTGTTATACTTTGTTAACCTCATTGCCATCTTCTCCAAACAGCTTCATCCTCAGAGCCTTGGAGAACCAATGATAGAACAGAAAATGTATCAAGTGGCAGTGTCTCTGATTCAGTCATTCGATGAGTTTGAAAAGAGGAGTAATAGGTAAGATACAGTTCAAGATCTGGAATTAGTGGCTCTTGGGGAAACGAGAAGCTAATTAAGCAATAGCAGCAGTCCTTAGTTATTAGTGGAAACTTAATTTTACTTTTATATATTTGTTTGATTTATACCCTGTCTACTTAAAGTGCACTTTATGCCCTGGAGTGTGAGTGACTATTCAAGGCAGCCATGTCGTATGGAAACTGTATTCTTTACTGTAGACCAGAGCTGAGGAGTATTTATATCAAGAATTAAACTAGAGCTACTGTTTTATATTATAACTTAAAACATACATTATTTCATGGAAAAAAAGGATAAAAATGAGGCATTCATTTTCACTGACTGTTTAATGCCTTAATGTCATTTGAAATAAGTAAATACTGTATTTTGCTGCTCCGTGTTTTGTAGGTTGCTTAGTATCTGAAAATGTCATAAAGTTGCTTCTACAACTTCAGTCCAACACTGAGTGTGTATTAAGTAACCTAATTCTGATTATTTTCATTGCAGAATGAGAATATTTCTGTTTTGCCACAGTTTTGAAGAAAAAAACTAAACCTAAAGCTCTGCTTCTGATGTTTATATACTGCGTTTTTCAGAAAGCGTAGTTGCAAATAATGGTTGAAATTGCATTTCTTCAGGAAATTTAAATAATGCATGTTACAAAAAGTGTGCACTTCTGCTTGTTCTTCCAGAATAAATAACTTGGGGTAATGAAGTAGACTGAGATTGTAAAACTAATGAAGCTGCATTTTCTTGTTAGGGAGAAAAAGAATTTGAGTGATACATTGGAACGCGGCAGCGTGCTCGTGTTTTTACCAGGTGAGTATATGTCTTAATAACTTTCTTTTTTGTTATTTGTCATCTAATGAGCTTTCTTCTGGTACTTCTTCCAGGGATTTATTAAACACATACGTAAATAAGGTTCGTTAGTCTCTTTGGGCATTTTTTCTTGGAAACTCATTGAATTGTGGCAATAATTGGAAAAGGAGTGAGTCAAAAATCAGGATTTTACATATTCTAAAAATAATAAAATAAATTTTATAGTTAATCTATAGAAATGCAGTTGCTCAAATTTTTAGTGCCATTATTTATTATTGTATGAAGTTCCTAGGATTCTTTTAGAGATATTTCCTTATCTGCGTATAGTGTGGTCTTTATTTAAATTGTTGTAAAAGCTCAATTTCACATTTTTCTTTTCATATACATTGGTTGATGTTGTTGACATGCTCAAAAGAACACATGATGACATAGCAATTAATGATCAGAAAACCGGTTATACATAGTTATAGTCTTCTGTAAAGAATAAAACCTAAGTTGTCTTGTACAAAAAGTATTCGAGGCTTTTGTTTTGACTCTCATTCTTATTTGAACTCATTAGCTGGATTTTAGAGGCAGTGTAACTAGCCTGCAGAGTAATTTTCCTCAGCATCACAAATCTATTATCTGGTAGTTTCAAGTATTCTTTTACTTCATGAGCTGAAAATTCGTTAGTTGAAAACTTTGAAAAGACTTGGTTATGTTCCAGTGGAAATTCACCTGGAAGTCCAGAAGAGCTGTTCCCTTGGACACAGTGAAGTCTGTCCCTTCCGGGACTTTTTTTTTTAAACTCTGCAAAATGTTTATGAGTGTCATCTCCCTGCTGTGTTGAGCTTAGGGATAGACATGCCAGTGCTATGGCTGGAAGCACAGCACACCAGCTCAAAGATACACTGCACTTGCAGAGTAGCTTTCCTTGGAGAGTGTTCCCCACTAGCTAAAAGGTATTAGAGCTGCCTTTCTTGGAATTACCTTCACTATAAAATTAATGGGTAGAAGGAATTACTTCATTGTGTCAATATAAGGCCCATTCCAGTTTGTGATTAATATGGTAGGGAGACTGTTGCCTTTGGCCTCTGAGATTGGTGTTTTGTCTGGTGTGTTTTCAGACTTCCTCAGGCCCTCTGAACCTTCATTTCAGTCTGAAATTACTCTTTAGCACTTTCAAATCCTAAATCTTTATCTTTCACTTTAAAGTTTTTTGTTTTGGATTTTTTTTTTTTACTATGCCACTATCCCTGATGGCTTATAACTGCAAGTGACATACTGATTTTTTTGTTTTTTGTTTGTTTGTTTGCTGAATTTGTGGAAACCTGTGCAGGTAATGCTTTCTGAATGAGCTGGTACACTCAGGTTTGTGTTGTATTTGCTCAGTGTTTGACCTTGTCTGGTTTTAAACTGGATGCTCAAGACTGATCCTGAACACAGGATTAACAAACACCCCTTGAAATTTTCCTCACAAATGTTTTTATACAGAACTGGAAAAAAGGGGAGGAGAGCCCTCAGTTTAGAAGACGGAAGCTGAGACAGAGCTTTGGGTTATTTTTACGCATTTAACATCCACATTTAGGACGTTGATTTGAGATGCTTAGATTTTTGAGTGCTAACGATTACATAGCATTTTGAACATTAAAAAGTAACACTCCCACTGACTTGTCAAGTTGAGTGTGCAGCAGCAGCCAGAAAGAGCAATGCTGTGCTGAGGGTGCTGTTAAGTGATTTTTGCCCAGTGTCTGTGTGGAACTCAGTGATGGGGCAGAATCTGTTTCCAAAAGGAGCTGCAGCTGTCTCGAGTAGGATGCCATGTTTTCCCTTGTAATTGCCTGTCTTGTTCACTGCTTAATTTTTTTTTTTGGTAAAGCTACCAAGTCTGATTCTTTATAGATAAGTATTTTTCAGTACTCAACTCTCCTTTGGTTCCAGAACTTGTCTCTCTGTAGGTAACAGGTGATACAAAGTGCCATGTTAAACTGCAGAGTAATTTTCTTAACATACAGGCATGAATATGTTCCAAGTGACCTAATTTTATCTGTTGTACTTGCGTTGATCTCTTTTTCTGTCTGTTCCATATTTTCTTTTGCACTTCTCCATGCCCTGCTCTCCTTATTGTCCTTGTATGTTTGCCAAACAGGTTTTGTTACTAGTTCCCATTTCATTCTGAGACCTTTGTCTCCTGGGGGGATCCTTGTGTTCTGTAGGTGTCACGGTCAATCAACTCTTGTCATTTCTAAAACTGGTCAGCAGATACTGCCTGCTGTGTCTAGTCACTAATTACTAGACTGATTAATAATTACTGTTAACAGTGATGATGCGGAGTCTGCTCTGCCAAACACGAATCAAACTTCTTTTAGTTGTTTTTAATCATAAAAACAACCTCCAGGGAAGTCCAGTGTTGGACAGATTTTTGAAAACGGGGCTTTTGGAACTGAAGTCTCAATAAGAAGTAAACTAAGCTTCTCAGAAAGGTTTATGTATGTGGAGGTATTCAGGAAGATAGAAAAAATCCCTTAGTCATAAGATTTCCTCTGGCAAATGTGAAATGCATGCCCTAGAAAATGAGCTTTGGAATGGCCAAAGGTGAGATAGCTAAGACAGAAATAGCTTTTTTTTTTTCCCTTTGGCCCTGCTCTTTGAAAAAATTTGCTTTGGCTGAAATACCCAATTTTAGCCTAAACCAGACAGATTTTCAGCATATGGTGAGCGTTGTCAGTTGTAAGAAACTGAAACAAGGGCTAATAATAGGGTGTTGTCAAATGGCCTTTATATCTTTATTAAGTGTAAAATTAATGCCAAATAGTTCTTCAAAAATTGACTCACTGGTTTTCAGTGACCATTATTATATTTGCTGTTTAGTTCTTCTGCCATTTTATTATATGGTGAAAAAAAGATAATAATGACAGGCAATTAATAATTGAAATAGATGTTTTAGAATTGTTACCAACGACTAAAATGAAAAATAAACTCATGATTACTCTTTCCGTAGGTTTAGGTGAAATAAGATACATGCACTCATGCCTCTCAGATAAGTATAAAAGGTAAGTTAGACCACATTTGTTTCAGTTCAGTTAAACCTGAATATGAGTCTTTCAGCTGTATGAGTTTTAAGTACATAATAAGGTTTAGCACAGAAGTGTAATCAACTTTAGTATTCTTGCATCAGTAAATATTTCACTAATATATTTTCTTTAGGTGGCAAGTGTACCCACTTCATGCATGTGCGACATTGGAGGAACAAAGTAAAGTATTCTCAGCTACAGTTCCTGGCTATAGAAAAGTAAATGTTTTTAAATCATTACTTTTTTAAAGCATGTGAAACCTTTTCCTGGAGTAGTAAGGGCAAATAATAATGTATTTAAGTTACATTAGCTGTTCTAACTCAAACTGTTTCGTGAGGACAAAGCACTTTTGGTTTTCATTGTGTAAACTGATGGCCTTTCTTGCCAAGCTGTTGTTTTAACTGGTGTTTAGACCTCAAGAGAAGTGCATTAAACTTAAGGAAGTTACCCTTAAACTATTTCTTGCTGCTGTTTTTATCCTTCAGAATGGTTTGTGCATGTTGGTTCTTGCACCTGCATGACAGGGGAGTGCTGCTGGTGGCACTGAATAGCAAAGCAGTCCCCCAGTGTGGGAGATACTGACCCACTTTTACCTCACATTTTGGCTGCTGCCTTGGTTTTCTTCATCTATTATCACTAAGAGAGTATTGCTGCTAATAGTGTGATGTTTTCCTGTGGAAATATTTCCATTCTTCACCTATGCTGTCCTATGCTATATTACTTCATTATGCTTTTTGAGCTCAGAACAAGAAAATCCAAGGGTTTTTGTATAGTATTGCGTTGTGTGGTATTGCTTTTTTTAATATGCAGAGCAGAAATGCTGTGTTGCCATTACTTTTATATTTCTTCATAGCAAGTTGGATTTATCATGTAGAAACATTAATGCAAGTAGTTTTTTGTTTATGGATTCATTGCTCATTATTTGCTTCAAAACTCAGGTTATTCTAGCCACCAACATAGCTGAGAGCTCTGTAACAGTTCCTGATGTTAAGTATGGTAAGTTGTCTCAATCTCATAATTCTGTATATACTGTGTGTGTAATATTTTCCATATTTGTGGAAAGGTGCTAGGTCAGCTCTCCAGAATATGTCACTGTTCAAAGCACTGCTGTTGGAGTGTTGAATTCTTTCTTTCACAGCAGAGAAATCTGAATATATGAACAGATAGAGTTACTGTGTGGGAGGTTGGTTTAAATCTTCACTAAGGGGTAATTTTAAATGCAATAACAAGCAGAGCCAGACCTCCTGTCAAAAGTTAAGCTTTTTAATCACATTCTGACTGTGTTTTGAAGTAATTGCATCAATTTAAGCAAATTTTGATACAGAGTTTCTAAATGCAGAAGTGATAGCCTTTAATGATTGTCATCTACAATGATTTATTATATTTATGGTAAAATCTATTAGCAGCTTGATTAGTATTCAGGATATCCTGGGTCTGGTTGGTTGTAAATCTGATGTTCTCTTTATTGCTATTCAAGATATTCAAACCTTACTTTTCTGATAATACAGCTTATTCTTGTGTATTTCTTTCCACTGCCATGAGGAATTTTTTTTCTTACTTGCAGTGATAGATTTCTGCTTAACTAAAATCTTGTTTTGCGATAAGGAAACTAATTACCAAAGTTTGAGACTTTGCTGGGCATCTAAAACAAACTGTAATCAAAGAAAAGGTAAGATGACAATAGGTAGTGCGAAGGAATTTTAGAAGCTGACCTTCATGAACAATTTGTAAAAAGAACAGATTATTTTTGCCATTAATACTTGATAAGTCTTTACCATGTCAGGATATAAAAATGTGATTAAACAACTATGCGTGAATGGGTTTTTTGCTCAAGTATATTTCCAGAGGAGTGTTTTGTATTTTATTGAAAAGTATTAAAATTCACAGAGCATGGATTCTTTGTTATTTAATGGCAATTTTTTTTTGTCACAGGCCATTTTTAAAAAGGAGAGATAGGTACTGCTAGGTATTTATTAACTGCTTGTGAGTTTCAGCAGTAAAAGAAACTTTGATGTGTATGTGTCACTATTAATGAGTTGAAATATCCACAGCAGTGTTTCTAGTTAATACCAGTGTTCATAGCACAAGGATAAATAAGATTCCCTATTGGCTCTTCTAGTAAGACAGTCCTCTTAAATATCAAAATCTTTTTAATTTCAGTCAAAAATAGTACTAAATAAATCAATAACAGTGACGTCTTCAGATCTAAAAATACTGTTATTTTAAGTATTATGAGGTCTTCACAATTACAGCTGAGTGCCAGGTGCCCACCAAAGCTGCTCTATCACTCCCCACTACTCAGACTGGATGGGGAGAAAAATGATGACAGAAGGCTCAAGGTTTGAGATGAAGATGGGAAGATCACTTAGCAATTACCGTCACAGGCAAAACAGACTCAGCTTGGGGAAATTAGTTTAATTTAATCAGCAAACAAATCAGTCTCGGGTAATGAGAAATAAAGCCTAATCTTAAACAGCTTCCCCCTGCTCCTTCCCAGGCTTGGATTCAGTCCCAGTTTCTTTACCTTCTCCTCCCTAGTGGTACAGGGGATGGAAAATGTGGATTGTGGTGGGTTCATCACACATTCTCTCTGCTGCTTCTTCCTCACACTCTTGCATTGTCAGATATGGGGGAAGTTTCCAGCAGCTTCTCACAGAAGCCACCCCTATAGCCACCCCCTTTCAAGACCTCACTGTGAACCCCAGTATACAGATTTATTTCCATTTGGTTCAGGGTCAGGGCAGGTCACAATAACCAGCCAATGTACAACCGGTAGAAATAGCATTTTGTGTAGAAGACTTGGGCTTGTTGTGCATGTGACTTAAAAATGTGACCTGATTCTCCAGTGGAGTATCCCACAGAGAGGAGTATCTGTTAGTTGGCTGAAGTGAATGGTGTTTGGATTTGTGAAGGTAGACTTCTGAATCATTGTGTTTTCTGTAAATAGTAGATCATAAAGACGTTTTGCTGTTCATCATTGTATCTTAAAAGTTGTTTATATTGAAGATTATTTTGAAGATTATTTTCTAGATACAGAGTCAAATAGGAAATGCTTGTTCAACTGAAAAAAATGGCTGTTGATTTGAGGGCAGTTAGGTGAAAGTGGTATTTGAGTGAAATACTTACATAATTGTTTTGTTAGTTACTGCTCGTATGAAAGAAAACTTTTTTTGTCCTACCCTTATGTGTCCGCTGGGCCTGTGTGCTGCAGGAAAGCAGAACAGTGCTCAGCCTGCAGCATCAGCTGTCGTGTGCTGCTCAGCTGCCCACGGGGTTTGTAGCTGGATGGGCTTAGAAAAAACTTGGGCGCTTTACAAATTGGTGATTTTTTTCTTTTATGTGAAGGTCGTGCTGGCCGTGTTTCCAAAGGCTATTGTTACAGGCTTGTACACAAGGACTTCTGGGCAGACTGTATTCCAGAGAAGTCAGAACCTGAGATGCTGGTAAGGCTTTTGGGTTTAGTGTTAGGTTTTCTTTAATTCATGTAGCCATAGCAGAGAAGCTTTGCCTTACTTTCCCTGAAGACAATTGGAATAGTTACTAATAACTAATAGCAATGACTAGAATTCAACTTGATAACTAACTAACAAAGATAATTCCATAGTTTCCTTGTAGGAGATACATTATAGCAGTAAAATCAATGTAGATTAGAAATAAGCAATCTGCTCAAAAGAAAAAAATCCCTAGTTGTAGACAATTAATTTCAGACTTTGCTAAATTGTAAACTTCCTTTTTCATGTAAAACACTGTCACACTTCCCATGGGGGAAAAGTAACAATAAGCTTGTCTTCCCTTCAGCATTGTCCATTGGGAGCTACAGTCTTAAAATTAAAGAAGCTTGATATAGGGGAACCAAAAGCTGTGCTGGCAACAGCTCTTTCTCCACCCAGTGTAGGTGACATTGAACATACCATAGTTCAACTGAAAGAGGTAGGCTTCCTTTTAACATTGTTAAAATCAGCATAATAGGAGTGTACTGCAGAAGTGGTTTTCTTTGTATTTAAGGTAGTAGTACTCTTAATTGGAACCTCAGATATGAACTATGTCTAGAACATCTTTCACACCTTGGTCTGTTGTTCGATTACCATCCTTTTGAGCATAATTTCTGTAGTTACATCTTTAAAACAAGATTGTTATTTCATCAAGGAGTAATGATACTCTTTGAGGACTAGCATCTATGGTGAGAAAGAACAGAGAAATAGACAAAAAAACCCCTTGAACTCTGTAAGCGACACTGTTTATGAATAAGTAATAAATCACACTCTGACACAGTATGATGTATAGAGGTCAGCCTGAAGATACCCTTCTCACCCTTACAAGGAGGATGGTGATTTTGATTTTCAATTATAAAGTTGGTAAGGGGTAGAAACTTCATTGCATTAAACTTCTTTCTTTTCCAAAGTGCATACAAAATAGTATTTGCATCATTTGTAGCTTTTTTTTATATCCAGTATATGTAGTAGCTTTGGTTTCAAAAATACCAGGCTTTAAAACTTGTCTTAGGTTTACTTAGTCAGCTTTTACAAGTGAACACATTTTAATTTCTCTAGCTTGGAGCACTTACAACCTGTGCACAAACAGAAGAAAATCTGCATGATGGTGAGCTGACTTTCTTAGGAATGATACTGACACAGTTGCCAGTGGACCTGCATCTTGGAAAATTGATAGTCCTTGGGCATGTCTTTGGTTGCTTAGAGGAATGCCTTATTATAGGTAACTGAAAGAAGAACATGTGAGAACATTTCTCTAAAACCAAATGATTTGCAGGTTTTCATTTTGCTTTGTTTTTCTTGTAGCTGCAGCACTGTCTTTGCGGAATTTTTTTGCAGTACCTTTCAAAAAGCATGTTGATGCCTACAGGTAGTACCCCAGATGTTTTATAACTTCCTAACTACATTTGAGAGCGGAGGGCAAAGTTGATCGCTCAATGTACTCTTCCATGTCATGAGTCTGATTTTTTTGTTAAAATGCCAAGCAGTGCAAAAAGAAGCTTTTCCAGGTAGCTGATACAGGAATCTATTTATTTGGGAACATAAATCGCAGAGCTAACTCAATGTTTCCTGAGCACAAGGCCTCATTCTTCAGTTCTGCCTTTCTCATGTGGCAGTGTCTATTAAAATGATTCTTTAAATAGCAAGGACAATTATTTATTATTATTCTGCTCCTACAGTGCATCTGCTTCAGCGAGGAGATGTGAATAAGAACAAGTAATTACAATAGGTGTGTTGATCATGTTTATTAAAGACATGGAAGGTGTTACTGAGCCGTGTAATACATGCAATATTTGAAAAAAATATTGTTGCTAATAGTTTTTGCTTGTATTGACAGGAAAAAAATGTTTTTCGCTGGGGATAGTAGGAGTGACTGTATTGCAATTCTGAATGCATTTAGGGTAAGTCTTTTGTTCCAGCTTAGATTACAGTGATATCTGATAGCTGAGGACAGAGATTCTCACCTTTGTAGGATCAGTGCAGCATTTCTGCTTTACAGTTGTTAAAATCTTTACGATTGATGGCTACATATTGATGTTTTTTGCAGTCTTTGTCCAACTGTGTAAAGTTCCAATTGTCTCTGCTAGCCAAAAATAAAATGCCAGAGATGTGGTGATATTTGTAGATCATTTTTAACTGAGTACAGCTTGGACTGCTAAATTCTAGTACAGAATGAGTTTGGTGACCTTTCTCCAGACTTCTTAGCTTTGGCTTTGTGATGGTTTTGTGCAAATGCTGTTTTGGTACTCTTGGCTGTTTGGTGGCTCAGTACCATGGACAGGGGTCAATTCCTCCAGGTAGATGCAGAGCTGGTACAGCACAGCAAAGGCTTCTGCTAGAGGAACTTGCTGTTCAAATTCCAACAGTTTATATTATGCATGCTCTGGTGTGTTCTGTAATCTTCTGAAGAGTCCAAAATCTTCAGCTGCGGATTTAATTTTTTCTTTTTTTTAAAACATGTTGTCCTTCAGTCAAAACTGACTTGTTTTTTTCTACTCTGCTGTCATAATTTTGTGAAGCACACATGGGCATGTATTCCACATGTATCCACTAATCTTGAGGCTCAAAAATAATGTTTTCTGAAATCTCCTTATCCTATTACATATTTCCCTTGCATCACCTGGTAATTATCACCTGTTCATCTGAAGATGCTATTTCTATAAATCAGTATGTTGTCCTGGAGAATAAACACGAACATTCAGACAGAGCTTCCAGTGAAGTATCTCTGTGTGTGAGTGATGTGAAAGCTTTGTTTTGAATGGCTGAGTATCAGAAAAGAACAGGTAAGTTCAGGAAAGTTTGTTTCCAAACTCCTTGGTTCAGATTAGATTCCTTCTTTTCTGTCAAGGTGAGGAAACGCAGTCTGGCTGTTCAGCCTTGCTTGCAGTCAGTGTCCCCAGTAAGCTGGAATATTGTATTATGAGGTGACTTGCTGTCAAACTAGAAGAAATGGATTCTGCAGGCATCTATCATAAGCTGCCTAATAATGAAGTTATTTTCATTAATATGCTGGGTATTTTCTCTTCCAGCCCTGTTTTCTGGGAGGCATTTACATCAGAACTTACCTGAATCAGTCAGTTCACTTCCTTCTGTCACAAAGCAAAGAGAAAAAAAAATTGGTTTTGAAAGTAATCTGCTTTATTACAGTGTCAAATTAAAACATCCAAATTCTTCTAATAATTTATGGATGTTTGCATGTGCTTTAACTCTCCATCCATTTCCTCTCATAAAGCCAGGTGGATAGCCTGTTCTTACAAAATTACCTTCAGTGTTGATATGAGAAAAAAAGTTCATAGTTTTAAATGTCACATTAATATTTGTAATAATTATTACTAAAGCACTACATTTTGTGTCTGAATACTACACCATCTTTTTCTTAGGCATGGCAGGCCTGCAAAGAAAAAGGAAAGCTGAGAAATCCCATGGTTAGTTAAACTTTCTTTCTTCTTCTCTATTCAAGGTTGGTGACTTAAGTGCTGGAGTATTTTATTTTCATAATAAATATGAAATGGAGTTTTTGCTAGCAATGTTTATTTATAACAATTACAAATTTTCGTACATAAATAGGATAGGCTTTGAGAGAAAATGTGTGTTTGAATCCAGTACAGAGTTATTTGAAGACAATCCCTTATGTTAGTCCCTTTTACAGATGAATCAACAGTGGCCAGAGGGTTTGAAATCCAGCCTAAAAAGGGAAATTGAGCTGTAGTTGAAAGAAATACTTCTATTGCACATAAGTATCTCTATTTTTTTAAACATACAGATTTCTGCCCCCTCAGAAAACCCTGAAAGATGGAAGATGTTTATGTGCGTCAGTCACAAAAACCAGTAGCATGCCCCCAATAACTGCCTCCAGTCCTTCTTTTGTGTGTACAAGATAGAACCTTTTTTATTTCCCCTGTTCTTTCAGACTGTAGTATTTTTATGAGCACCAGTGCATAACATACACTGAGTTACAGCAAGTAGCCAGGATGGCCAGAATCTGTCTGATAAAGACGTGCATTCAGAGAAAGAAGTTCGGAGTTTTTTGGGAGTGTTCCCAGGTTGCCAAGAAGACCAGTGGCATCCTGGCTTTTATTAGCAGTAGTGTGGCCAGCAGGACCAGGGCAGTGATTTTTTCCCCCTGTACTTGGCACTGGTGAGGCCACACCTCAAGTCCTGTGTAGAAAATACTGGAAGACATTGAGGTGCTGGAGCATGTCAGAGAAGGGCAGTGGAGCTGGTGAAGGGTTTGGAGCACAAGCCTCCAGAGTGAGGAGCAGTTGAGGGAGCTGGAGTGTTTAGTCTGGAGAAAAGGGGTCTCAGGGGAGCCCTTACTGCTCTACAACTGCATGCAAAGAGGTTGTAGTGGGTTGGGGGCTGGCCCCTTCTCCTGAGTGATAGAAGCAGTGAAAATGGCCTCAAGTTGCACCAGGAGAGATTTAAATTGGAATTAGGACAAATCTCTTGACTGAAAACATTGCAACAGAGTGCCCAGAGAAGTGGTGGAGTCGCCATCCGTGGATTTGTCCAAAAGCCGTGTAGTTGTGGCACTTGGGGACATGGTTTAGTTCTGGACACAGCAGTGCTGGGTTAATGGTTGGACTTGAGGATCTTGGAGGTCTTTTCAAACCGTAACATTCCTATGATTCTCAAGGTGTGAATCTTAAAGTAGGTTTTTTAGTAGCAACACAGAGGAGTTGGACTTGTGGACTGATACGGAAAATTCAGATGACCCACAGTTGCATTGGTGATAACCAAAGTATCGTTTTAGTCAAATACATAACTGTCTTATATTTTCATACGTCGTAATACTTAGTATGAATGCAAAGCTGTGAAATGTGATTGAATTCTTCTGTTGCTATATGTAACTATTATTTGTGTCCACACAGAAGAATGTGAGATAAAGTTTGCTAGCTGTAGAAGAAAAAAGTTCTAACTTTCTTTTTCAGGAAGAGCATGAGTGGGGTCGGTCTAATTGTGTTCATATAAACAAGATCAAAGAGGTAAGCTTAGATAGTTAGTAGTTTTTATAAGCAGAAGTACTTAACTTTCTTCATTCTCTGTAAATGTTAAGATCTTGGGTAGACCTACTATGTTAGGTATCTATTAATATATATAGATGTATATTTTCTTAAAATGAAATAATGAATTTAGGTTAAAGAAATTTTCTTTTTGTTAGGATAAACAAAGTGCTGTTAAATTAACTGTTTAACATATTTTTAATATATTAAACCTCCAGTATTATTTGCTAGTTTTATAGGTTCCTCAGATCACTGGTTGTGGTGTGACTGCTGTTAAATAACTTGTCTTCTGGTTGGGAAAACTCTAAGCAAATAGAGTTACATAGTGAGGCCTGGACTTGAGAATTTGTGGGGCTTTGTTGCTAACACTACTGCAGCAATTAATGAAAGCTCAGCATCACAATGTGCTTCAAGCTTAATTTGATATGTTGAGGGGAAAATAAGTAAAATTCCTGAGTGAGTGATTAGCAGAATGGCCTTGGCCATTATTTCACCAGTTCATACCTTTGGCATGAGCAATATGGGGCCTATGTTCAAAAAGCACAGGAAATAAAAATTAAATTTGATAGTGACCAACCATCTGGATAAGAAATGAGAATAGTTTTATGACTTGGATGTGTGATAACAACCAAAAGAAGATGAGAGAAAACTTTGTAAAAGTGGACAGTGGAATGATCAGTCTCACATGGCAGCCTCTCTTGGCTTGGTTTCAAATAATGCTAGAAGAGGTTGTGCGTGACAAAATATATAAGGAGTTTAGAATGGTCACCTTCACTTAACACTTAGTAAGATTTGGGGGCTTTTATTTGTTGCTTGTAAAGATCCTAATTTTATAATCCATTGTGTGGAAGTGGGTTTGCAGAACTGAGTCAGTCACAGGGGTTCCGTTCTGGCAGTGTCCTAAAACTGCCAGCAGCAGAAAGGAAAGGGAAATTAAGTGCAGAGAAGTTGTTTGGGCAGTACTTTTCAACATTTGCTCCAGAATCCATTGGGAGAGTTAAGGCATTCACTGTGTGGTCAGAGGACCAGTGGTTGCTTGTGGGAGCTTCTTGGAAATGCTGAAGATGGAAAGCTTAATATGTTCTGCTGGAGGGCATAGGTTTGATCTCTCTCACAGTAATCACAGTTGCTTGCTACACTGAGGGTGCGGCATGGTCACTGCTGCAGGTGGGTGCAGAATTCCAGGTTGTTAGCATGATTTTTACCTCGTAAGTTAAAAACCTAAAATGATTCAGATAGAGAATATCATTTTGTAAAAGGTTATTTCAGTTCTTTTCCTACTGTTGTTCTGTATCATGTATGCATAATACACTTTGTGACTACAGAGTTGTTCTTTATAAGGGAAACTGCTTGAGTCACAGTACTGAAGTTATTTTCCAACACAGAGGTGCTGAGCAGTGTATTGGTGAAATGCATACCAGTCACCTGAAAAGGGAAGGGAGTTTGCCTAGTTATTTCAGACTTTAGCTAACAGATTTCATTTCAGTTTGTGGCTGGGTTTGATCCATTTTAAATATAACTTAGAGATCAAATTTCAGGTGGCAGAGTTATTTCACGACTTGAAGAGGCGAGTCAGTGCATTTAACATGCATGTTAAAGCTCAGCCATCTGCTGTGGACCAGGAATACGTGTGCAAACAACGCTTCATCTTGCAGGTAATGCTTTACTGTCTTAAAAAGATGCTGTTTAGAGAAATTGCAGTAATATTGATGAACTAGTATTACACTTGTTTTTCAGAATTCTTTGTGGATGTTGCCATTTTGGGTAAAAAAGATAATTTTTTGGCAATGTAGGTGGACAGGTAATGTTAGTTATTAGAAAATTGTATTATCCCTTGTTTGAGGTGTTTTATTTGAACACTGGCTTGATTAGTTAGTGGGGAGAGGGTGCAGGGAATTTTATGTCTTTCAGGCATTTTAACTTTGTCAAATTTCCAGTTAAATTACTTGTCCTATTTGATCTGATTAGTAGTGATTTTATTTTCGCAGACTTCTTTATCATTTTAGTGGCAGTTGGTTTAAGTGTGTAAGCAGTGAGCTTCTTGGAGCTGAATTGTTACATATTTTGAGATGCAGCCTGGAAATTGAACAATTTACCTCTAGCTATTTTGTCTGAATTTATTTAAATTGAGGCTCTCAAAATCAGAACTCACAGTTTTCAACCAACAGAACAGAGCAAGTCTGCATACAAAAGCATTAAAATGTTGTAGAATTGTTCCAGAGATTGAACTCTTTTTATGAAAATATGTTTTTAAGGATTTATGCGGATTTATGTTTAGTCTGCAGTTCCACTAATTCCTGGACTGAGACAGGAAAAAATATTCATATGAAGATTTGCTGGTGTCTCTTCATGTTGCCAGTGAATCTCATTTCAAGAAACTCAGTATAATCAGCTGTGTTTCACAAAACATTTTCTTGATTTCAGGTGGTAATAGCTGGTGCTTTCTATCCGAACTACTCTACTTTTGGAAAATGTAATGAAGAAATTGCCATGAAAGACCTTGCTGGCAAGGATCCAAAAACCACTGTAATGGTATGTTAAGGTGAATGCTTTAATTATGAATCAAGTAACAGAAATATGAAGTGTTTGGGTGGTATTTTCAAATTCCACTCTGTCTTGGGCAAGGACAGAAATAATTACCTACTCTGATCCTTTCTTGGTGAAGTCTTTCCCACCTTCCTTTCTTTCAATACAATAAACATTGTGTAGGTGGGCAATTTTAGAAGAATTCCTGAGAACTGCCTCTATGCATTTGATTGCTAGTCTCGCACAGGCAAACAACTTGCATCAAACTAAAAAAATATTTGGAAAAACAGAACAGGACTATCAAGGGTACTTTTTACTGAGTGCTTAAATAATGTAGTGTTGCAACTTCAGTGTTACTTTTTTTGTAATCTGCTTGTAAGTGGATGGCATAGATGTGTGTTGGTTTAAGGTTACTCAGGTGTTGCACTGGGCTTTTTTTATCTTCTAGAATTGCTTTTTCAGCTGATTGCATAAGTGCAAGTTTAAAATGGCTGTGTTGATTTTGCAAAATTGTGCAGTATAAACTAAGAAAATGTTTGGTGTATCTGAAGTAGGTATAACCCTAAACCCATGATTGTAAAACAACCGTGACCTGTGCTTAAAGAAACCAAGCCCACTGAAGAGCCTCAAAGAATAGACTTTTACTGGCACAACAGAAAATAGATAAAAAGGAGAGAGAGTCAGAAAATCTTGTTGACAAGAGATTTTTTTGTGCTTCACACTTTTTAAGGATGTTGAAGCAAAGTATCAAGCTAGGCTCAGTCTTGTGGAATAAAGACAAGTCTTGCCACAGCAGCATTGATTAATATTAAATTGGTAGATTCGAAGAGGTACTTAGTAACTCCTGATCTGCTCATACATCAGCAGCTTGTTACCTTGAAGAAGGAAGAAATAGCTGTTTTGTCTTCATCAGTGTAAATGATCATCTTGGGCACAAATGCTGCAAGTTCCTCAAGCTCTCACTTGGAGAGATTCTTAGAGCCATATGCTGCTCCTAATGGTGTGCTGAAGTTATAAAAGACAATTAAACCTCCCGCATTCTGGTCTCTCTAAATGATCTTCCCCTGAGGCAGTTTGTGCAGTCTAACCTAGACCATGGTTTTGACCAGCAGCTGATCTTAGTGCTGTAACTTCAAGGCATTGGAACATTGTGGAAAAATAATTGTTTTTTTCCTGTCTAAAGTTGTAGGAGCCAAAGAAAAGAATAGGCAGTTGCATAGGCTCTGAAAAATAGTTCAAAGTCTCAAAGTTTGAACTTGCTAATTAGGAGTTCATGATTCTATATTAAATCAAGATCTTCTGTGAGTTATTATTAAGCAAAAGTTAGAGAAATGGACATGTGGCTATAGTTGCATATTAATAGTTGTGAAAGCTTACACTGGAGTTTCTTCTACACAAGGAAGACCAGGAGATTGCTCTTTGTCATCCCTAAAAGGTGTGTATCCGTGTGAGAGAGCTTTCCAGCTGTGCAAGCTGTCCCACCATAGCTCAGTAGTTCAGTATGTGATAGTTCTGCCAGGATAGGCAGGACCTGCAGGTCCTTCAGTTTCCCAGCCTGTGCCCACTGTATAGGATATAGTTCCCAATTGTGGAAAAAGAATCATAGCATTCCAGTGTTTTTCTGTTACAAGCAAAATCAAGAGACTCTAGACAGCTTTGTGGAACAAATATCAGATTAATATATATAATTACAAATTAATTTGTTTCATTTATAGTTTATCTGCTGGTTTGAAGCAGTAGGGCATTATTAGCAGCAAAACCATGCTTTTTACTGTCTTTTGAGATTCTTGAATGTACTATACTATAAAGCACTTTTGGAATTTGTTGGAATTCAGGTTGTACATAATTATTGCAGCTCAAGTGAAGGAGAAAGCTAACTATTAGGTGAACTTTAAAATGCATTGAAGCAATTGAATGTATCCAAATTTAACGGTTTTTTCTTAACAGCTGAAGAACATTCCTTCCTATGGATATATATACCATAAACAGTTGCAGTCACTGCTTAGACAGTGTGGGCAGGTAAAATCTATTTCCTACAATGGATCAAGGTAAGTGTAAAATACAGTATCCTGCCTTATGTTCTCAGTTACAAATCCAGTAATCAATTTCTTTTTCAGTGATGTACTGACAAATGTAGTTAATTTCTTCTCTGTTTGGAATCAGTAACTTACTTTTAATGTGTTGGTTAGAGTTAAAAAGGTGGTTTTGAAGTCTGATGTATATTGGTTGGAGTAACGTTAGATAAGCTAGCTGAGGGAGAGCCTTCTGGTTTGTCTCTTGTGTTCTCTAACAGTGGGCCTTAATTGCAACTCATCTGTCTGTATTTATTTCTGTCTCTTACACTGAATTTAGCTTATTTGTACAGTCTAATGGCTTTTTTGAGCTGATAATCTGACTAATTTTGGCCTATGACTGCCCAAAGTTGAATTCATGTAACCCTTTTTATTCCTTTTCCAATCTTTAATGCTTTCGATATTCACATATATTTTCACATCCTATTTGCATTAAATTTGGCACGTGCTGGTGACAATGTTATAAAGTTGCCTTATCACCATCCTGCTAATTAAAGTGTTAAGGTACATAAAAGCAGTAGGCAGAGCCTGTGAGGAACCTACCTTTTACTGTTTGCTGGCCTGCCAAGATAAAGACAGGAAGAAAATAATTACTTTCTTTTTCTTTTTTTTTTTTTTTTTTCTGTAAACAGGGCTTTTGTGGAGTTCTCCCGTAATCCAAAGGAGGTCTTTAAGGTTCTTCCCGAAGTGTACCTGGCAGTCAAGATGTCTCAGCTGAAGATTCCTTTTGAGCTGGGTGTTCATTATCCAGAGGATATCAGAAGACAAGTGCAAGGTGCAACAGCTGCAGGCATGGAATTTCTAAGGTAATTGTATTGCATATGTAAAATGCGTTTCTTTGCAGCAAAGTGAGGTTTGCTGGATTTGGTGGGAATTTCCTTGGAGGTGTCACCGAGGAAAAAATGTTAGGTTCAAAAAACAGATGTAAACTTTTTCTAAGCAGAATGTTCTTGCAGAACTAGAAGTAACATGGTTGTTTTAAATATTTCTCTATAGTTGTAGGTATTTTACTGTTTAAGAGAATTCCAGGTATACAGTCGTCTTGCCCCTTCCCTCTCCCCCCAGGTTCTACTCCATTTTCCTTTGGCATATAAAAATACGGATGTACCGAGTTATTTCTGTTCATGATAGAGACAATGTGGGGATTGCTATAACCAAAATAAATAAGGAGTAGCATTTGGGGACAAAAAAGAAAGGGAGCATAACAAAAGAAGCCATGGGGAAACATAAGGACATGAGGTATAACAACATAATAGGAAATAATGCTGAGAAATGCAATGTATTGAACACTTTGGTCCACACCTGCTTTTGCTCAGAAAATCTGGTATGTGTATTTCCATGCTGTGATTCTGAGCTTCAGGTCATACAGGTAACCTGATAAATGGCATTCTGCCTAGCTCCTGATTAGTCTGCAGCCATTTCAGTATTTTAAAATAATAAATCTAGAATAGGAAGGCAGGAATGAACTGGGAAGGTTAAAGTACAGGTGAGTATTTTACTTCCAGTTGATTGTACTTAGCTTTCAATAAAATACTTTAGCACCTTCACTCGGCCCAAAACAGCACTTAAAATCTTTGTAAAATTTGGTTCTTCAGGAACTCAAGTCTCCTAGACTGAAAGACTTAATTTTAAAGTTCTTACCTTTTGTCAAATAAAAGGAATATTTTATATATACATAAAATTATATATATACATTAAAATTTCTCTATAAAAATTTACTGAATTTATATTTGTGTTTTTGTATACTCTATTTTTAAAATATAAGCTTAGAAGAAAATGCCGTAGCAAAAAGCCTCTCTGTTTAATATTAATTCTTTCAATTTTTAATAAAGTGATGGCAGAGGTGTGTCCTGTATGTATCTTTCTGCACTTGGTTATATTGCAGTTGAAACAGTTACTCTGTAGTAATTTGGTTCTGTGTGGTCATTTTCTGTTTTAATTTAATACATTTCTAAAGAAAAGTCATTAAGTGCATAAATGTGCCCTAGGGATACCTTGGGAAGCAGATGAAAGCAAAAAAATGAATCCTCTTGAGTTTTCCCTTGTGAGTGAAGTACTCAGCATCTTCATTCCATTTTAGAGTAAATGTGGACTGTCAGAAGCAGACAGTGGAGCCTGTGGAAATCTCATTTGGTGATTTACAAATGTCAAAGATGATCCCAAGTCGTTTTCTGTCCGTCAGGGTAACAGAGGTAGGAATGTTCTATATCAGAAGTAGGTCGTATCTAATTAGTACCTAGATAGCTTAGCAGAGATTAATATCTGACAAGCTTAAGTTAAAAAATTGGGTACTTATAATTTTTTTTAGTGCGGGGGTGTCTGTAAGAAGCGTGGGGAATATTCTTGGTCTTATTTTTAGTAGTTCTTTGTTAAACAGTACTCACATGTTTGCACTTGACAAAATTTGTGGGATTTTCTGGCAGTAAATGTTAGCTGGAAGTAGACCTAAATGTAAAGAGGATTAATGGAAGAGGTAAAATACTTGTGTAAACTATAAAAATGAAAATTGGTAGGTATTTGGGCCATTTACCTGGATACTAACTGCCAGTTTTCTTCAGAAACTGTACATAGGAGAAATGAGATGAATTAATGGTAGTATATGCTCATTCAGAAAAATATTTCATGCACAGAAGTGTATTAGGGGAAAATTATATGTATATACCAATATTTCTGAAATCTGAAGCTGAGATTTTTAAATCTCGTGTTAGCTATCATCTTCATTAGTTGAGTAATAGCAATATATATGCAGCTGAAATAGAAATAATAAAAACACTCAAACCACTGAGCTAGGGGAATGATAAGATGAAATATTAAAACAGCTCTTGTTAGCAGTGGCATGTTTTGCAAGTGCAGAAAAGAATATTTTCCTCCTTTTATTCAGCTAAATCTCTTGGAAGAAAAATGTTAATGAATTTGATCAGACCCACTGCAGTCACTGGGCTGTCTGTGCTACTTCTGTTTTACTATGTCAGCTTTAATGATTGTAAATAAAAATTGTTTTTTGTCACAAGCATTCACTATGAAGTCTGAAATGGTTATATGAGTTTAGATATTTGAGAAGATGACTTACTTTATTTAATTGGATTTAAATAAGTGTACGTTCTCACCATTTTCCTAAAGTGTGGCTCATCATAGAGTAACAATGCTGATGTGCTGGCACACGTAGCTGACTGGTATTCTGTCACTAATAAAAAAGGTGCACCAGATCTGTGCACCCGTCTAATCAACTGTCTACCTTGTATTTTTTGTATGTTAACTTGGTTTAGGAAAATGGAAGCAATCTTTTCCTAATTTTCTGTATTTCAGTAATGTTTATATCAGAATCTGCTTAGATGAAAGTATGTTGCAGTAGCACAGAAAATAAACATTTTCAAAAAAATACCGAATTATGAGACAGAAATGCTTCACTGCATTGTTGCAGTGTGTGAGCTGTTGTGTCAGGAGTTAGGAGTGTTTTCATGTATTTTGCTCAGATGTGGTTTGTATTTGATGTAGAAGAACAATAAGAAATCTGTTACTGTCTAATTTTTATACTTGCAGATAGTAGAAGTTGGACACTTCTGGGGTTACAGGACAGATGAAAAGAATACAGCTGTACTCCAGGCTCTGCATGCTGAAATTGGCTATCAGAACCTGATGGATTTGGCAGTGCCTCCATGTGTAGATGTGCTTTGTCTGGCACCATTCACTTTCCTGGGAAAGAGAGGATACTACAGAGCTCATGTTCTGTATGTTCATGGAGATCTTGCTGAGGTGATGTGCTCTGTCATATTGAATTGGTAGCATGTAATTGGATTAACAATCTTGGATCTTTGCTGCCTATTTTTTTTATTTATTTTTTCTACAAATCACTCTGGCCAGAAGAGATTAATTTGTTTCTTTTCCAGAACATGGGGATTTTTAGTATTAAATTGAGAAGCTCTTGCGGAATGAAATAAAATAAAGACTGAAACCTCCAGTGAATCTGAAAACATGGCTTTTTTCTTTTTTTTGAATGGTGTTTATGCTGCTGAGTTCTATATCATCAGCAAATTCATCAGAATATTTTGGCTTCTTATGCTGAGATGAGTAATGGAAATTAGTGCCACAGTTCAAGATTGGTACTGATTTTTCAGGCCAATGCTTTTCAGCAGTTTAAGGACAGATTTTTTAATTCTTTTAAGATTGGCCTTTGAATTTCTTTTGTTTCTTAACCTGGCTGGGTGTCACCACTGTAGAGTTAATACTGAATGTTGTCATAGTTTAACGTCATGAAAAACTAGTGAATGATAGTGCTAATCTCATCACTTTGTCATTGAATTTATAAACAGTCACTGAATACATGTTCACATTTGCTTAGCTAAAAGCAGTTGTTAGGTAGTGTGGCTCACTGTTAAGGTTACACAGATCTGAGTGTGGGGAGAGAATTTAGAGCCTTTCAGACAAACTTGCCTTTTCTAGATTTAGTGGATTATTTGCATTACAAGTGGATATTTAGGCCAAGGGATCAGATAATAGACGTGATAAAATTTGACATATTCTTTTTGACAGGACTTCATTTGCATGCTTTCCAGACCTTGAATTTGCTTCCATGTGACTTGATAAGATTTGTGTTGTACTGTAATTCTTAAACTCAAGTTGTGACTTTTCTTGGCACTAAAAGTAACACTTTTAATGTTGTGGAATCTTTGCAGATAGTCTTGATTCTTTTTCCAGGTTTTCTTTGTGGATTATGGCAATAGAGCAGAAGTGCCTTTAAATAAATTAAAAGAGATTCCAAGCTGTCTTCAAGGGCTTCCTTTCCAGGTAGGGATGATGCTGTTGGCTGCTGCTTTCTAGATATTTTTGTGTCTGGCCTGGCAAACAGGAGTGATCTTCAAGTCAGGATGCTTTTCAGAATAATAATTAAATAATATGTATTTTGCTGGTGCAAGTACCTAAAAATCCCCTTCACTAATAGGCAAGTGTTTTCCAGAGGTGTGTGTATTCACAGAGCAGGAATTCTTGTGTGTGATTGAACTACATTGTATTTAATTGTAGAGAAATTTTAATTTTGTAAAGCTGTGGGTTTTTTCATGCTGCTTTGCTGTTCTCTGAACTGCTGAATTTCCTGGGATCTTCTCAGACAGAACTCTCTTGATGATTAAATATGAGTATTGTAGATCTAGTGATCTTTTGACACAAATTTAGAAGGATTTTATAGCTAGTTTTTCAGAAAAATAATACTCTTGAGCTATATTTACAAGTAAAGTAACTATACTTCAACTGTGATTCAGTTTTTCAGTGCTCACTCAGATATTTTTAAGCTAATAGAAACAGGTGTGTCATACTAATTGTATTCTCTGAAGCATTTAATGATGAAAATGAGAAATGGACCAGGAGAAATAGGATTAGGGTTAGATCTTGACAGGGCTTTTTTTGTTTGGTTTTCTTTTGTAATTGATGTAAAAAAATATTTTGGCGAGAAGCATCCTTTTTTGTATTTTCTACACATACATTAAACGGAAATGCATTTCTGCTTCAGGCCTGATGTTTTAATGTCCAGTTTTAATGACTTGCTAGAAAAAACCCAGGGTTTCTGCTGTAAATTCATTCAACGACATAATTACAGATAGTGATTGTGGACATGAGAACTTAATTACTCTTGCCTGCCAGGGACAGAAGAGCTGTAGTGGTCTTACCAAGTTTTCTGTAACCTTAGTTAAAAACAGTTGTGGATTGTGAAGTTTTTTCCAGAGAAGACATCTCTGTGCTCCTAAGATTTCAATGTGAATTGTGAATTACTAGCAACTATGTACTAAATTGAAGTGATATGAGCTGTCATGTGTTGGCAGTGATGGAGTAGGAGTTATGCCAGTAGCTTTACAGCAGCCCTAGGAGTTAACATAAGCCACCACAATAATTACGAAATAATTCATAGTTATTAATTCAGACAGTTTGTTGAGAAAGGGAAATACTTCCTTGCTGATTGTCCGGTCAGACAAGCGTTGTTCCCGATGTTTCTGCTCTAGGCTTTAGAGTTCAAGATGTGCAAGATGCGTCCCTCTGCCAAGTCGCTGGTGTGCGGGGAGCGGTGGAGCTGCAGCGCCAGCCAGAGATTTGCCTCCCTGGCCAGTGGCTGCACTCTGCTCGTGGAGGTTTATTCCCTTGTGCACGGAGTCCTGCACGTGGATGTTTTCCGTCACTCGGCGCGCAAAGGCCTGGTGAACATTCGGGATGTGCTCATCGAGGAGTGTCACGCTGAGCTGGCACAGGAGTCGTACGAGTCACAAGTATGTATTGACTGAGCTGCTGCTGCTGCTGCTTTTCTTACTCTAATTTTTCAGTTCAGGCTGTCCTGAGAAGCTGAGCTGCAGCTTGACTAGTGGCAAGGTTAATACTTGCATAGGGCAGTGTATTTTTATGTGTGTGCATAATGCATATCGAGCTGTTGGCCGAAAGCATTGCTGCTTTGAGATCCCTTCTGGAAGAGATGTTTCCCAGGAAATGATTTCCTCAATTGAACTGCTCCACTGTTACTTGAAACTCTGAAAAACTGTAACTGCGTCATAGTTTTAACTCTCTTCCATTTTGATGTTTTATATAATCTGAAAGGTCATCAGAACATGGTTTTTTTGGTCTTTGTATGCGAGTATTTCTTTGTGTAGGACCTTGTTTGTAAAATTTTTGAAGAAGTAATTGTTCAAGGCTTTTAACACTTCCATTATTGTGCAGCAAAGCCATGATTTGCTCAAGGAATTATTTTCGAACAAAGCAAAGGAAGAAGAGCAAATGCCCGTATCTGCAAGACAGGAAGAAAAGCATTTCATTGAAAGATTGTTGAACTGTTTTTCTGAAGAGAAATCTGATGCACCAACCCATAAGGTAACTCGAGTGGTGGTTTTGGCCTGTCATCACATTACTCTGCTTCTCACATTGTTAGAATGGAGATGAGGACTGAAAGTACCACAATAACCAAGCTCTTTTTGATGCATTTCATAGGGCATTCTACTTCCTGTTGGTAGAAAGCCATAGTGTGACCACTGTTTCAGACTGGTCTGCTGCAGCTTTGAGCAGAGTTTTGAAGTGCAGCCTGAGAGCTAAGTGATCCAGCTCTTCTAACACATCTAAGGCAGCACTTTGAACTCATGCAGAACAGAGATAAAATTGAACATCTGAATGCAATGTTTCTGTACATGGTAGTCTTCATTACATAAGCCACAGCAAAAAGACAAGTTTGCAACCCTATCTATTTTTTTTTTTTTTTTTTTTTAGAAAATCTAAACATGCTTTTTACTATACACAGTGTTTAATTCTTCATCAGCTAGTGATAGGTAAGCAGCTGGGATAGGTGAAGCAGTGAACGCTCCAGTAACTGATGGTAATGATGCTTTTCCTCTGCCAGTGCCAAACTCAGAAATGTGTTTTGAGGTACCTAGTCACTACTAAGGTGGAATATAAAACAGGATTTTGTGTGTCCTGTTCTGCGGTTACAAGCTCGGCCTCATCTACGTTCTGATTATTTTCCCATTTCAGACCTGACAAAATTTCAGGCTTTCAAGCACCTAATCGTGCTCCGTTTACCCACAGGAGAAATCCTGTTTAACTACCCACTTCATAAAGAGAGATATTTTCAACATTAAAGACCTCATCACATAAATAAAATTACCTGATATTCTTAAATGATCTATGAAGTCTGAACTTGTGTTTTTTAAGCCAGAGGAAAATCATGACTCTGTAGCACCTGTGAACATAGATAATTTTAGATGAGGTGCCTCAACAAGCAAACTTTGCTTTAGATAAGTGAAATGAAAGTGCCATCTTACCAATTTAGCAACTCAGTGTTGCTGAGTACATGCTGAAATGTGTTTGGCTTTGATTTATAAAGCATTTAGATTTGAAGAGATCCAGGTGCTGGCTAACTGGAATGTCATTTGGCTCTCTCCCTTTCTTTGAAGGTAACAGTTTTTGGCCCATTCAGTCCTTACCAGCTGAAATGCTACAGTCTGACCCAAGTATCCCAATTCAGGTATAAGAAGACTTTTATTGTGAAGTATAGTCATGTTCTTATATCTCACTCTCAATAAATAGACAAAAAATACGTAGTTACTCAATTACATTAATACACTCACTATTGCTATTTAAAATCTTTGAGTGGTTGTAAGGTGCATTATTGTCTCACACAGAGATAATTTATTAACTGTCATTTAAATCTGCTAACAGTAAACAGCTATTTTGAGTTCGCATTGTGAATTTAAAATTATTTTTTATTTACATATTTGTATGGATTTCGGAGTTTTTCAATGTTGAAAATACTTCTTCCCCAGAAATGTTTTCATACATAAGGAGAGCATAAACTCCATTGTTGTCCATGATGGTACAGAAGATCCCTTTCAGCAGCTGTTGGTCGCCACTGATGTATCAGTAACTGCAGCTGGTAATGCCTAATAAAAATGTTTGGATGGTTTCTCTAGACTTCTGGGTTTATATGAGTAGTTCTATGAGTAAATATATCACTCATAGTTCTGTGTTAACATCTTTTTGAGGTTTCATTTTCATTAGATGCTCCTTAGAGTTACTTGAAATTATTTTTTTCTTTTGGTGCCAGGGTCTGTGATTTTAGGGGAAACATCTTTGATGCCTCCTATTCATGGCCTCCTTGCACTCCTCAGTATGCTGTTTGCTCCTGCAATAGAACTCAGGTATTTGTGCATTTTAAAGTGGTGGTTCTTTTATTGGCTTTTTTTAGGATCCTCACAAAATTTTGACAGATTTTATTTCTTTGCTTTCAACAGTTTTTATATTCTCTTCCTGGTATTTTTTAATGAGTTTTAGTATAGTATGTAGGTAAAATAACTTGTTCATGTACTTATAAATTGGTGCTGCAGAGTCTCCCCTCATGATAAGGCATTACAGCCCCTGAGAGTTGTGCTGGAAGCCTGGGAAGGTGGAATGTAAACTGGGAATGTTAAGTCTACATGAAGAGAGGAACTTCCATAATTTCTTGTAAAAGCTGAGCTCTGGCAGTGGCATTACTGTTGTGTTTTCTTGAATTTCTGGTATTTGTAATTTCAAAAGAGTGAAGCTTGCTTTTCTTTATTTTGCTTATGTATGATTTTTTGGTAAGTTTTATGAGTGTATGTTTTTATAACCAGAACTTCAGTTTTGTTTCATCACTGTATATTTTAAAAACCAGTATGATTTAGCGTGAATACCTCTGAATTGTTTCAGCTTCTTCCAAACATGCATCTTGCTTTTTATGGCTTAGACAAATTCATTTCAGTCTGTCTTCGTAAGAGTTTAGTTTCTTTTTCTCTTGGTGAGACTGTTTTCTTTCTTTTTCATGTAGAGTTGATAAAAGTGGAAAGTATTTTATTGGTGCTCTGTGTGGTTTGGGTTGGAGTCAGACTTCTGGGGCTCCACTTCTTCCAGCAAATGACATGGAGGTGACGTTTGATGTGCGTTTTGGACTGGAAGACATAACAGAGGTAAAATTTGCATAAGAATTTTCACTGCAGTAGGAATTCAGTAGAAGTCAGTGCATATGAGCTCGTTAACACTTAGTATTAATAAAAAAACTTGCTTGGACTTGTCGTTTGAGTTTTTTGTGGTTTTATTTGGGTTTTTTCATGTACTTCCTTTTTATAATCTTGGATTTTTATCAGGAGAAGCAGTTGCCCCTTCCCTACACTTCGAACAGATAAACTATTATAGAGTGTTACACACTTTTCAAAATATAATAATCAGTTTTGCAGTAACCAGCTGTCAGTACTGACTAGTTTTGTTCTTAGGATTGTCGTGGCTGTTACTGACAAGCAGAGCACTGCTGCTTTGCAGGCTTCAGTTTGATTTTACAGCTCTGATAAGTCGTTTGTATCGAGCTACGTCTCAGAGCAGATGAGCCAAACAAACAGCAAAGCCCCTGCATTCCTCATTACTGCCTTTGGCAGCTCAGAGAGTGAGGTCTGTCAGAGGGAAGCGTGTGCAGGACAGTGGCTGTGTTTGACGTGTGCCTGAGGCAGTGGAGGACGTGCCCTGGTTCAGTCTGGGTGCGAGGCAGGTGCTTGTGGTGGTTTCTAGAGGTTTTCCAAGGACACAGTGGACATGCTGGTGCACATATCTGTGAGCTGTTATTTTCTGAAAGCACTGACTTGGTGTGATGGCTGTATTCATAATGCCTTAGCCAGAATGGTAACACCAAGCTGTTGTACATTGAAAAATTATGGACAGAGAGAAAATTCTTAAAACTTTCACAGAAGGAATTCTGCACTGGAAAAAGTCCAGGCAAGTGGTAGCCTGTATGTTTTATGGCATATCTGAATAAGCTTAAAAATTGTGATACCAGGTGGCTGAAATACTAATATCACTGACCACCAGAGGTGCAACTGCAGGAAGAAACATTTCTGAAGCTTCAGATGTTTTTACTTATGCAAATAATATTCCAGTTGAAGTTCAGTGATGTGGATGCCACAACTACCTTCATGTCAGTGTAATGTGATACAGACCTTGTGCAGGTTTAAAGTGCTTTATTTTCTGTCACTGGTGTTTTACAGATAAACAGTCTGAGGACAACCATGAATAAGCTGCTCTGTGAACGTGCAGTGCATTCTGGACAAGAGCAAGTGGCACAGCTGCAGGAAGATATTCGTCAGAAGCTTCTATGGTAATAATTTTGTAGAAAAAAGATCTTCTGTTTCACAGTCTCAGCAAAAATGAGTGATTGCTTGAAGCATAGCTCAGATTAGGCTTTGGAAAAATAATATATGCTCTCATTTAATGATTCATTTAATTTACTTTGTTTATTTATAAAGCAGTATACTAAACAACCTTATACTTCCTGTGGAAGCACTGGTTCTTCAGGGAAGCCCGATCACTTAGGAGTCATAAAACCTAGACTGTAAAACCTGTCCTACAGGATATCAGCTCTTATGTATCCTTGTTTTTCGCACCCAGGACAAAACTAATGGAGTCCTACGGCATAACAGTGTAGAGAGATTTAGATTTCTTTCTTCCTGTACATTAAATTCGAGTCATGTGTGCTGTCTTTCCTCCCTCAGCAGACCTGTGCAGAATAGGTGTTGGCCAAGTGAATTGGAAGTCCCAGGCAAATTTAGGAACTGAAGTAAGGCCACCTGCCTTTTTTCCCAGCAAGCCTCCCTCCTTCATGTATGTGAAGCAGTGGTTCTGAGAAGACCATTGTGATTCAGTGCAGCCAGCCTGGAGAATTTTTTCAGCTTGTAGTTTGGGAGAAGGAGTGCAGTGAACTATCCCAGGAACAGCTCTTTCTAATGTCTGTGCCTCCTGAGCATGTTATTATTCAATCTTCCATTGTTTGTCCACTCAGCATGCATTTTAGTGCTGTCTGTATCATCAGGAGAATTTTCTCATCCCGACCTGGCTCTCTAGTAAACCATGTTAAAAAGAGCTCTGGTCCAGAGTCCCTGACATAATTCTTACCAGCCTCATCTCTAAGAAATACAACCCTTTTTTTTTGCCAAGAGAGCGTTGCTGAAGTAACTGCATGATGTCAGAGTTAGGCAGTTCCTTGTGCTGATAAAGATCAGAACCCTGCTCTTACCCAGGGTTATCAGAACGATTATCAGAGCAGCCGTTTATGCTGATTTTTCGGATGTTTCTTGGTTTTGAAAGTACCTGCTGTCTTACCTGTGGGAAAAAACCCTTCTACATTGCCTGAAGTTAAAAGCAAGCACCCGTACTTCCTATTTCCAGAACTCCAAATAAAATTCGGGTGCATTCCATAGTAAATTAACAAGTCAGCTTGACCTTTTGTGGCACTAGAAATGAAATTAAAAGTGCACAAGCAATGGAGAAGTCAAGGAACAGGGATAGGCAGAAAGAAGCAAAGCCACAACCCCGGTCTGGAGGTGACTGTGACAGTAACAGCACATGCTGGGACATCAACACTTACACGCTAAATTGAAGGCACTGGAATGTCACTGCGATTTGTTCAGACATGTGAATACTTGCTGCAGTTTTGGCACCTATTTTGGGCTGATTGTTCAGACATCTCCAGCCAGCTGGGAGGGGAAGGGTCAGACCTTGGCGCAGGTCCTGGGCACTGACGTGTTCCCAGCTCAGTCAGCGCCGACTGCCTGACTCAGTCACTCTCATCAGCCCCTGGGCATTTTGTCTTCAGGATTTTATACCTTTCTGTGGCAGCCTTTGCTCTCCTGCATTTTTTGTGCATTTATTGGTTGTCTTCCAAAAATCCTACAGATATTTTTATTTAAAGTTTTACTTTATATTATTTTTGTATGTTTTTATTTGAAGGAATAAACAGTCTGATTATTGTAATGATTTCTTCTTTTCCTTGTGTAAAATCTTTTGTGGCTTTGAATATTTTTTTCCAATTGTACTTTCTGTGTTTTGGAAAAAACATTTATTAACTCAAGTACATAGGTAAAAATTTAGCCCGAACAGTCTTTCATAACTGTTTTCCATTTTTCAAAAGCTAATTGTATTTACAACATGTCACCACTACTTAAGACTAAAATCAGTTTTTGAAAAATACATCTAGACAGAATTAATTAATGTCTACTACTGTTGTACTTTGCACAGCTTGAGGAAATAACTGGAGCAGACAGACAATCTATAGTAATTGAGTTGTCATGCAAAACAAAATACCCTAAAAATAGCTGTATTATACATTCTAGTGAGTAAGCATACATAAAACGAAAGAAATAAATTACAGTTGCAAATTCTAGTGCTTTGTTAAAAAAAAAACCACCTCATTATTTTCTTTAGAAGAAAATACATTCTGATACACTATACATCCCTGAGAAAATTTGTATTTTGACTTACTACACTGGAGCGGCAAAGTACAGAGAAGTGAACAAATCAGACTAGATTAAGAGGGAAATTTATTATTCCCTTCAGCACGGACACCTCCTAAATTTCTGGTTTTATTTAGTATAAAAAAATCCTTTGTCTTTTTAATTAATCAAATAGAAGTGTATTTCTTAAGGCTGTATTTATGTAATTTCAGTTTAATCTGCAAATCAAAGCCTCGAGATATAATTGATCTTACCTGGTATGAGAAGCCATATGCATGGAATCAGGTAAGGATATAAAGATACTTTTTAAAACTTTTTTTTTCTTGAGGAGTTTGACTGCACCAGTGCAGTTAGTTAAGAGTGTTGAAAGGGACAGCTTCCTATGGAAGGATGTCTTTTTTCGTTATTGACTTTGAAAATACTGAAAGCACTGTAGAGTTAAATTTAAAACATAAGAACTTTTATTTATGTAATCACCAATGTCTGTTGATACCCTATTTTTGTAGAGTCTGTTAAGTTGTTGGGTGACTTGTTTTGTAATTTTGTGTATATAAATATTTAGTGTTTTCAAACAGAACTCTCCATGGGTTTTAAGTTGAGAGAGATTGTAAAGGCAGCTTCACATTTGTTGGAAGTTAAAATTTTCTATTCTTTCTATTAAGCAGCTGTAGCTACATTTTCCTGAATGCAGTGCATTTTAGCTTTGTTTTGGGTTCCTGTGGTTTGAGGTGGCTTTTCCTTTCTAGGCAGACAGAAATGTGGATTGTTTTAGAACAAATGTGGTAGGACCAGGCAGGAGGGCAATTTTCTCAGGACCCAGGAGGGTTTCATAAGAAAACTCTCCTAGTTTCCTACTCTATTGTAAATCTTACCTTTCTTTCTGTAAGGGCCTCTGCAGGCCACTGGATTTCCTGAAGAACAAGTGGAGTTTCTTAATTTAAAGGGGGGGAGGAATTAGTGAGTGCAGGAGTAAAAGTGCTACACGCACCCTCCCTGTGCCTCTCCCACCCTGCAGCCCATAAAGGAGGGGTTTGGGTCACCCTTGAAAAGAGAGACAACAGATAACAAACATCAAGGGCAGTTATTTCTAAAAGGCATTTTTTTAGAGTGTGTTGTGATATACTGCCTTAGGCCAAAGTGTTTCTATTTTCATATTTCAAATTCAGTTATCCTTGGATTTAGGAAGATAATACATTCACTTCTGCTGGTATTTACCTTTTATAACAAGATAATGTGTAGGCCTTGGATCAGGATTTTCATTGCGTCTGAAGAATCCCAGGCCATACTTCTTAGATTGTAAGATATTACCTGTAATGCTTTGGAATTGATTGTGGAATAGTGTTCTGACTCAAGCAAACCATGAGATAAAGCATTTTGTAGCCTTGGCTCATTTGTTGCAGTGTGTGGTATGGAACTGAAATTCCTGTATGATTTAAAACTCAGAACTCTTCAAGACTTTTTCTTAGCTATGTTATGTAGGAAAACATTAAGAATGCATTCTGACTTTCATCTTGCTTCTTTTGACTAGGTGGATTCTCAGCGTATCATTGATGAGTCTGAAAAGCAGCATGAAAGAGGAAATTTTGTTTATCAGCTCCACAAGCTTGTTTTGTTGAATGATTAAGTATTTCTAGAAGTCTTTCAGAGGATGAGGTATTACTAGTCTAAAAATTACTTCTGTCTTGTATGCATGTTTTGCAAGACTGTTCCTTAAGATGAGTATAAGTGTACTGAAATACAGTTTGGAAAATGTTCCTGTGTTTTTGAAAAAGCTGAGGTTTGCTGGCCTAGAGCAGACAAGTTCAGTCATAAAAGAAACATACATATATCAGGATGCAATTTTCATTTTAATACTACTTCTGAACGGGTTTATCACAAGGTACATGAAAGATGAAGCAAATCTCGGCTTAGTTGTTCATTTTCTGTCTAAAAACTCATAAATAAAGGGGCATGACTTTTTTCATTTGTAATTGTAAGTTGCATTTTCCTGTTTTCTTTTTTACTAGTTTTTTAAAAAATACACAACAAAAGGGGTTGGGGTTTTCCTTAACCAAGAAATAGAAGTCAGAAGAAACTGATGATGTAAATTATGTTCTGATCCAGACTATGTCTTTGTATACTGGGTACAATTTTTTTGTTAATTTTTTTTTACAGCAAAACATAACGTGATTTGTTTTCCTGTATGGCAAAAGAATGCTTTTGAATTCATGGCACTTTGTTTCATCCTTTTGACTTAATTTTACCTGGGAGATCTTTAGCCCTAAAAATGAGTTCAGTGGTTTCAGAATAAAAGACAGAAATTAAATAAAATGTTTTTGTCTCTTCCTTTGTGTTGTAATGCTTAATAAAAGCCAAATTTAGTTATTAATGGTATGTGACTGCATTAATGAAATACATGAATACAAAAACAGTATATGGAAGAGTATTCATCTGCACTGTTCACTAGCTGATTTGAAGGTCATGCAATATCTAGTCATCCTCAGAAGGACAGAGAATCAGTGGTCACCATAAAGAAGTGGCAGATTTTTGGAAAATAAGGGGATGCTTAAAATAAGAAATTACTTTAAGTTATAATTAAACAGAGGGATGACTGTGTAACAGGCAATTTTAGTGGTTTATTTTAGAGCATTACCTTCTTAGACCTGTTTTACTGATCCTTGGGAATTAGAATAGTTAGTGAGCGAGGTCTAACAGAAAAACTGCATCTCAAGTGGCTTAGAGAAGAGTATTTCTCAGCCAAGTGGTGTACACTAATTAAGTGTTCCTGTTAAACACCTTTAGGGGCAAGGGGAAAAGGCAGGATTTGAAATCTTGCTTTTGTCTATTAATGGTGGGAGTTTCCATCGGAAAAGGAAACTTGGCAACACATAGAGACATGAGAAAAATAAAGGAACTCATTCCACATAAGCAACACTGATTTTTTT
>VWPU01006586.1:0-43981 GCA_013398955.1 Callaeas wilsoni
ATATATAAAAAATATAATATATATACGTTACCGGCTATGTTTGTGTGTGGGGGGTGAGGTGAGGACAGCCCTGGGATCTTGTTGGCCATCACTTGTGGTACCATGTGGCAGCAGCTTTCTTTGTGCTGGGCTCAGCCCAGCCTGGACAGCCCGTGGGGTGGCCAGGCACAGGGGGTGTTAAAGCTCCATCCAAAAACATCTGTACACATAAATATTGAGCACCCTGCTGCCAGCCCCTGGACGATGTCTCGTTATCCAGGACACTGAGTGTGCCAGCTTGCCCTTTCCCCAGTCCTGGATGGCCACAGGGATTCTGGACATCTCTGAGTGCCAGCCATGTCCTCCTGGAGCCCAGGGTGCTCTCACCCCCACAGTGCCTTGGAGAGGGTGGGAATTGAGCTGGTGATGGGGCCAAGCACCGGCCGTGACATCCCCCCCTCCACAGAGCCCCTGCCGTGCACAGGGACTGGCAGCCAGCGAGGAAGAACTTGGGGGTTCCCCTCTGTCAGCCCCAGCCCTGGATGCACATCCCTGGGGTGTCCCAGGGGCCCCACCAAGACTGGGCCTGAGGGGTGGGGACTCCCCATGCTGGAATGGGGCCACTGGGCAGAAACTGCTGGAGAAGGGGCATCAGGGGGCAGTCTCATGTGAGGGAGCACAGACACACAAACCTGCAGAAGACAGAGCCCATTTTTGGAGCATAAGTGCCTAAAATATTTATTAAGTGGAAAACATACGGTGCAAACCAACACTGTGGAATTAAATATTTCTTACTTTATGCCTTTGCTCCAGGCTTTTTGCTGTTAAAGATTAACCACCAGCACATGGAACCTGCCTGGAGAATGAGTTGCTGTTTCCACTACAACAAACAAACCTGTGGCATTTGCATTGCTCAGAGCTCTGCCCTTGCTGTGAGGTGTCGGTGACAGACACAGCAGTGATAGGCCACACGCTGGGTCTGGTGCTGGTGCTCCTACTTCTGCCACAGAGACCCAACTGCCTAGAGCCGCACACCGAGGAGTGGGGTGCTGCAGTTCCCAGGGCTCACAGCCGCCATTTCCGGACATGATATTCCCTGGTCCAGAGCCTGGCAGGGTAGCCCCAGACACTGCAGCTTGCCAGGGGGTTGTCCCAGCCCCATCCCCTTCATCCAGCCCATCACTCTGCTCCAGCCTGGGTTGCTGCATGTCCTGGGACAAGTACGTGGGGTCTGGCAGGGATCTGCAGGTGCTCCTGAGCTCTGGCCACCTGTCAAACAGATCCTACACAGGTCTCAAAAGCCAGAGGTCTCCCAACCCTGATGAGCAAGCCCCCATGATGGGAGAGACCCGGAACCCTGGCACACAGCCTGCCCTGAGCTCAGTGAGCACCCAGCGAGCAGCAAGGACACAGTAAGAGCAAAAATCCAGCTATTCTCAGAGTCTGTACAAGGGGACACAGATCCTCTCTTTTCACCATGGGATAGTCTTCCCTGGGAGAGGACCTGCTCCCCCCTCCATGGGACTGACATAGCGCAGGAACCTTCTTTTCTTTTAAACTGAAAAATAAAACCTTCGAAAGCAGAAACATTCCCCCAATGGCCACAAATGGGCACTTGAACAGCAGAGCCTCAGCGTGGAGAGGTGAGGCGCTGCTCGGCTCTGCCGTCAGCCCACCCCGAAACTGCCGTGAGAACGCCCCTCGTGTAGCCCACCAGAATCTCGGGTGAGCCTCTGGACCCTCCGGGGGTTAACCTGCGAGGGCTCACCCCGGCTGTCACAACAGCTCAACAACATGGACCGTCTGCTCGGTGCACCCAGAGCTTCCAGAGGGACCCTGCGGTGGTAGAAAGGTAGGAATTCTCTGCATGGATGTGTCTGACACGCTGCTCCCCCGTGCTGCTGGCAGGATTCCTGCCTCCCTGGCTCAGGCTGGGAGTGGGTGTTGCTGTGAATCACCGGGATGGGTGTTAGCCCAGTGCCTGGAGAGCTGCCGGGGCTGGGAGTTGGCTGGGAAGGGCACACCTTGGCAAAACAGGGTCCCGGGGGTGCCGGGAATCACACTCACCCCATCCCTCCTCCCTCCACCTCAATGGAATGAGAGGAAGCTCCGCACCGTCGCTCCGGAGATTGCTTCATTGTCCGTGGAACGACCGTATTAAGTGGGGAAATGAGTCCTGGGAGGGCAGGGTGCCTTTTCCTTTGAGGCATTCCATAGCTGCGCTTCATTATCCCAACCCTGAACCCCATCTCCAGAACAAAGTACAGCGCAAGGCAAGACCCAAAGGGATGAGGAGCACTGGGCGCTAGGACAGCAGAGCCGGGAGCTCATCTCTGCTGGGGCTGCTCAGGCTGGCTTGGCTTAGAGCCCACTTGGTGCCAGCCAGAGGGATAGGCATGACTGGGGGGTGCCGGGCAAGGAGAGAGCAGATGGCAAAGGATCAGCCTGTACTGAGATGGTGCCAAGGAAGACATGCAGCAGTGTCACCTCTGTGTCCTCTGGCTGTGGCCAAAACTCCCTGAGAGCCACCACCATGGGACTGCTCCCACTTTCCCTCCAGCCAGTGCCGAGCACAGCCAGCTTCCCCAGCCCTCGGGAGTGCTGGGGATGGCCCAGGGCTCTCTGTCACAGCTCCTGGAAACCAGGGGAAGCTGGTTAAAGGATGGTCATCTATTTCCCCGAAACAGCCAGTGCCAGCATGAGCCCAGGAAGGAGCTTTTCCCTTTCTCTTCCTGCTTTATCCTGCCTTTCCCTGTCAACCTCAGGTTTCTAGGAAACAGCATCTCTATTTGTGAAAGCCAATTTAAAACCATCACTCACATGGCAGGTTGTTTCATGGAAAGGGAAAGGCTGCTCTGAAATGATGGAATGAGCCTTGTCACTGCTTTCCAGGAATGTACTTTAAACACAAGAGGTTCCAGCATCACAAATACTGAAAATCAAACCAGAAATGGATTGCTCAATTCAGCCAGGAGGGGAAAAAACAGCATGTGGCATGGGCTTGGGAAGGCTAATGGCAGGTTTTGGGGGGCTGAAGGGAAGGTTGGTGTTGGCTTTTTACTTTTCATTTCTTCTGTAATTAATGAAACAGGAAATTTAAAAAATACCTCCCTTGACAAAGCTTAAAACCTCACTGCCTGGGAACCCTGGGGCTTCCCCCCTGTTCTGGGGAGCTGCAAAATGAAGACATAAGAGAAATCACTGGGTTTATATAGCGAGTGACACCAAGGTGTCTCATCTGTCCTGTCTGCAGCAGCAATGACTTGCACTGGGATAGGGTAATCCTAACTGGGAATACATGTTACAGTTCTCTCATCCAGGAATGAAAATCCCTTTAACTGGTGATCTCACTCCAGGTTGGGAAAAAACCCCAATACTTAAATAAATGGACAGAAAATAAGCTGCTCATAGGCTGCACAGGGAAAACAAGTTAGAGTCTGAGCTGGCCCAAATTAATCCTTATTGGAACTTGAGATTTTAAATACTCATCGGAATAACCAGCCTCTAAAACTGAGTGTTCTTGATCATTAAACACATCTGAATATTTCCTAATTTTCTTGGTCTGGGTATGGAGTGATGGACAACACCTGGAATGAGACCAGAAGCCTTTACTGAAGAATTTATGGGTTTTAAGTCATGTGAAGGGGAGGGAGGGAGGCTGGAGAGAGGTGGTGAAGATATCAGTGCTTGTGTCTCAGACTAAAAATGGCTGCAGGGGGAACCTCAGGAATTCCCCTGATTTGCAGGAACTATCCTGAGCTCCAGGAGCCTGTCCTGAGTCGCAGAAACTGTCCTGACCCACCTGGAGCAGACAGCTAAAAACTTCAGCTCTTCGTTGGCCCTTGCAAATCCCACCTGGCCCCTCTCCTGAGAACATCCCATCCAGGCTCACCACTACATCCTCCAAGCTTCAGAGGCAGGCAGGAGCAGCACAGGGACTGTTAATGGAATTGGGTCCAGTTCTCCATGACAACGAGCAAGAACTGGGTCAGTGCAGGATGCGAGGCGCTAAGCACTCCCAGGAGTTTTGAAAGTAAACAGCAGCCAGAAAATAAGGCACAAGAAGGTGGGGCGAAAGGGGACCCCGGGACCCCCAGAGCTGAAGCAGAGCCCCCATCACCGCATGTCACAGGGAGTACTGGGGTCCCAGTCCTGCCCAGGGAGAGGGGCACAGGAAGTCTCCTGTGAGTACTTCTGCACGAGACAGTGGATCCGGGGCTGCAGAGAGCAGGGGCTGCCTGGTCCCCGCAGCACACACAGCCTTCCACAGCTACAGTGAGCAACTGAGCCTCAGAAATGAGTCCTGCCCCCTATTTGCCACTGCTTTGAGCCAAGTGCCTTCTCTCCACATGGCCCTTGCTCTCCTGCCTCCCTGGCTCTAATTTGTCCCTATTTATTTACATAGGCGAGCGGGCTGACATCCATCACTGGGATTCTCTGTGCAGAGGCTGTCTGCGTGAAAATCCTCATTACGGCTCCTCGCTGACAGGAACTGTGCTGGGCTCGCTGCCTTTGATCAGCCAGATGCTCGGATGGAGCCTGGATCTGCGTGATGCAGCCGCTGCCTTTGCTCTGCGCTCAGCAGCCGCGTGGCAGAGACTCCATCATGGTCCCACAGCCAATGCACAGGTACCTCTGCCGTGACAGCCTGTCAGTACCTACCTAAGTGATGAGGCCAGTGCTGAGCTGTCAGGGCAGCAGCGATGGATGAGGTGGTTTGAGGGGGCTGCAGGGCAGAGGGAAGAACTGGGTGGAACTAGAGGACAGAACTGGATCATTTTTAAGGTTCCTTCCAACCCAACCAGTCCATGATTTTAGGAAGCTAAACACCAGAACAATGAGAAAATTAGAGTTTCCTCAAGGCCCATCAGAGCCACGAATTCGGCTGCCATGGCTACTGATGGTCACAAGGAACCATCACCACCTTCAGCCGATTTGATGATGTAATTGATACCTGGGCTCTGAGCTTTCATGTACCAAAATATATATGTCCATCATTTGGCAGACCTTTGCCCTTCATTTGTCATTAAAATCCCTCTGTACTGTTCCCAGTGTGTCACCCTGATGTGAATAACTTCTCTTGAGTGGTGTCTTCATTTGTAAAATGGGCTTTTTAATCATGCTCCGCCTGATAATGAATTAAACACACTGTTAACATTCACACAGCACCTGGAGGATGGAGAGAAGTGCTGCTGATGACAAAATTATGGTGTTATTTTATTTCACTCACTGCACAAATTTACAACAGCATCCTCTGAGCCCGTTGAGCACCTTCATCCTCACACCACAATGGAACCTGAGGCCCGTCCCCTGCACAGCCACACACTGCCCTAGCTGCAGCCACAGGCGCTTCCCAACCCAGTCATCACCACAGAGGCCCAAGCTGGCCAGCACGGAGATGGCCAAAGCCCTGCATGGCCTGGGAAGGTGGGCAAGTGGGAGTGGCCAGGTCGGGATGCTCCCTCTGTTTCACTGCATCCCTCACCTGCCCAGGGCAGGCAGCACTGGAGTTTGGGGCTGGTTAATGGCATGGGAGCCTTTTATCCCTCATGGCATGGGCACATCAGATGTCACGTACAGGACACCCATATTCTCAAGGCTCCTCAGCCAGGTGGGATTTTCCCCTGGATCGGTCAAGGTAATGTAAATCAATCCTACCATGCATGGTAGGATGTTCCATGGGAGCTGGGATCTACCCTCTGTGCCCTCTGCACAGCCCTTTCCATGGTTCTGGGCCTGCCTCTGCACTGTATTTAATCTGGATTTCCCCTTAATCTTCTTAGAATCATAGAACTAGAGAATCTCTCGAGTTGGAAGGAACCCATCAGAATCAAGGCCAGCTCCTGGCCCTGCAACAATCCCGCCCTGTGCTTGAGAGCGCTGTCCAAACGCTCCTGGAGCTCTGGCAGCCTCGGGGCTGTGCCCATTCCCTGGGAAGCCTGGGCAGTGCCTGACCACCCTCTGGGGGAAGAATCTTTCCCTGATATCCAGCCTTGACCCTCCCCTGACACAGCTCAAGCCATTCCTTCAGGTGGAGACAGGCTCAGCAGGAGTCAGGTGGGAGAGAACCACTTCCTGGACCTCCTTTCCAGAAATCCCTCTGCTCCATGCCCAGCTCCAGGCCAGTGCTGCTGGGTGACACCTCAGTAGAACCCAAGAGCTGCCCAGTCAAGCAGCCCAAGCAACTGGAAACCAGGGTAGTGGAGGAATTTGTAATTAAATTGCCATTAGATGGGTAACAGATTGTCTGGCAGCTGACAGTGAGTGAAAACGCTCCTTTCTGTCATGTTTTATCAGCATGAAAACCATTTGCAAGTGCTCTAATTACATTCCTAATTGCCAATGTGATTAGGGACCTGCAGCTGTTCATTAAGCGTGTGTCACCCTCAGCCAACAATCTGGAAAAGGGAATATTTAATTAATTGAATAGCACATTGGATGAGGAGATGGCTGGACCTGGAAGCTGGGAGCCTTGTGCTGAACAGAGCTGGTGGGCAGCAGCCTGCTCCTTCCAGCTCTGGGCACGGTGTCACACAGCCTCCGTTGGGAACCTAATAATCATAAAAAACACAGGTTTCTGTCCCCATTATTCTCACAGGAGCTCTCCTGCCCTGATGTCCAGCCAAATATTTATCTTCTCAGCAGGTCATGCTTCTCGTCGGTGGGACAGTGTAAGCCACGTGGCTGCTGCTCCAGTGACCAGGGCTCAGCCCCAGAGAGGGATAGGGCCTTCAAGGTGCTCCTTTCCCTGACATTCCATCCCTCTTGGCCACTCTTCCCAGCCCTCTCTTGTTCCCAGCCTTCTTTTTGTCTGCTCTTTCTCCTTCCTCAAACACATTGACAGCTCACATGGAGTTTCCCGCTGGAACAGGTTGCCCAGAGAAGGTGTGGCTGCTCCAGCCCTGGAAGTGTTCAAGGCCATGTTGGAGGAGGCTCTGAGCAAGCTGGGATAGAGGAAGTTGTCTCTGTCCATGGCCAAGGGTTGGAACAAGATATTTTTTAAGGTGCCTTCCAACTCAAACCATTCCATGATTCCATGTTTCTATGGTTCTACTTCCAGCTCCCCCTGCTTGCCTGAGCAGCCACACAAAGAGGGAAAAACACAAGTGCATCCAGATCAGCTCATTTCTTCGAATTTAACATACTCTGGTGCCTTAAAATATTCCTGGTCACAACAGGGAGAGTCTTAGGAGGCTTCACCTTAATCCCTGTTTAATTTCCACTTAAGAAAATGTCATTGCGGATGTTTAGTAAGAATTAACTCTGGGTTTTGCACAGTTACTTTCAATTAAATAGCCCCAAGTGTTTCATGACTCTTCAAACACACACTCAGGCACATCGAATCCTGCTCCCCATCCATTAACTCCAGTTTTTCTGTCCCTGCAGCCTAGAGGTCCCAGTCCTGCAGTCACTCCAGTGCTGAGGGGTGATATGGGGCTGCAGCTCCAGGCTCACCCTGCCCTGCCAGGGGTCCACTTGGGATGATGCCAGGGTCCCTCTCAGCCTGGGTATCTTATCACAAACATTTGAGCTTTCTCTGGAGGGTGGGGGTTGCCTGTAGTCACAGTCAGGTTGAGAAATCATTCACGTGAGGGAAAGCAGAGCCTGGTATTGGGTCAAGGTGCTGGCCCAAGGAGGAAGGGACACCCAGGGAATGTCCCAGCCCCTCTGCATACCCCTTGGGTTCTCCACAAGTGTCCAAACCTCTCACTGGCCCTGCTGCCCCAGTCCTGGGAAGTTGCTTTGATAAAAAATGGACAGTAAATAAATTAAAAAACAGGGAATGCACTGCAGTGCCAATTGTTCCTCCTTTCATCTTCTTGCACGTTTTTTTACTTCTCCTGCCTAAGTGCAGTGCTTTGCACTTGTTATTATTGAATTTTCTATCATTGATTTTGGGCTATTTTTTCAGCACATGGAGATTATCCTGAATTCCGAGCCTGCTTCTCCCCCTGCAAGCCTGCAGCAGACAGGAACATGGAAGCATTTAGATTGAAAAAGTCCTCTGAGACCATCAATCCCAACCACACCTCCAACATGGCCAAGCCCACCACTACCCCATGTCCCCAAGTGCCACATCCACAGGATCCATCCCCAGGCAGTGCCTCTCCCCTCTGCTGGGAAATGACCCCGTTTCACTTTCAGACACTTTTGGGATACAATTGCTGACAGTGATGCTGGTCCCTGCCCAAACTGTTTCATTCAGCAGCTGCAGCCCCAAATCCCAGAAAACTGCCCCCATCAGCCCCCGTCCATCTCTACCAATGGTACCCATGGAAATTTGGACGCCCCAAAGAACCACTTCTCCAAGCTGCAGTGCTTCACTGGGTGAGTGGCAGCAAAGTGTGTGACAGGAGAGGAAGTAAACAGCAGCCTTATCAGGATGAAAACCATTTTTATATTCACTGGTGAAAATGGTTCAGTAAATAGGTGCCCCATCACAGCTGCCAAAGCCATTTCCCTCAACAAAGGCCTCTCTTCTCTCCCACTGCCCCCTCCCCATGCTGGGGGGTGTGGGTGCTCAGAGCTACGGCTCTGAAACCTCAGCTGCAGAAGAAAAACACCTGAAGTCACCTTTTCTGCTCATCCCCTTCCCCCCCACAAGTAAATCCTGGGAGCTTGATCTATGGAGCTCACTGCAGTCCCCCAGCATGGAGTGAGGCAGGGGAATCACAGACAAAAACACCAGTGGAGAGGGAGATGGGAACATACAGTGTGGATTTGGCTGCCCCATCTTGGACTTCTCCTTTGGAAGAAGCCTAACTGGGCTTAGGCACCAGACTCTGGACCCAGGGAGCTCTTGCTCTGACAAATCACCTCCAGGACACAGGGCAAGGAAAGGCAAATGGTGATTCAGGTGTTCAGACCATCCTTTATCCTATTGCTCCATGGGATGGGCTCTTCTCCATTGCTTCTTGTATCTTCCCCCATTTCCTGCTCCCAATTCCTCTCTCTGTCCTCTCCACCACTTCTCGTATCCTCCCTTGCTTCCTGCTCCCAGTCCCTCTCCCTGCTCCCTGTACCTCTCCCTGCTCTGTCCTTCTCCCTGCTCCTGGTCCTTCTACCTCCTTTCCATCCCCTCTTGTACCCTTGCTCGGTCTCTGCTCCCTGTCCTTCTGCCTGTTCTCAGTTGCTCTCTTTGCTTCCTGTCCCTCTCAGTGCCTGCCATCAGCTCTCAAACCCTCATTCACTCCCTATTCCTGGTCCTCTCCTTGCTCCCCATGGCTCAAGCCCCGCCACTCCATCTCCCTTTCNGTGGCTCAAGCACCCTTTGCCCGGGAGTTGCCCCGCCACTCCATCTCCCTTTCCATTCCCCTTCCCTCACATCTCCTGCACGGAGCCGAGCGGCCCTTGCCATGCCCCAAACTCGGGATGACCCAGAGGCATGGTGTGTGTCAGACACTGCCTTGGAACGACAATTTCGCACCCCACTGCAGGCACCGGGGGCTCTCTAGAGCCGATTCTCAGGAGGCAGGACACCACCCCCAGCCCATTCCTCCTCCTTGCCGGCAGCGCTAATTGACGCCACGCAAACCCCGGCTCTCATTAGTGCAGATTGCGTCGTCCCCACCCGTGGGTCACTGAGGTCAGACAGTGAATTCATCACAACCGGAGGGATGAACGAGGCAGCCTGAGGCCTCTGGCTCCACTCAGTCCAACCTCTCCAGGGCTGGGAGCCAATTAGAGCCGAGTGCCGCAGGCGTCCGTCCACCAGCACCACACTAAATGACTGCTCCTGTTCACGTTACAGTGCCTGGAGAAACACTGGGCAACAATTACTCCCTCTAATTAATGGCCAGATTAAAACAGGCCTCAGTTCTACCCAGTAATTTGAAAATGAGAGACTCCATAACCATCCCCAGCACACGAGAGCATCATCCTCATAAAGACCTTTATATTAAGATCTATGAGCTACTGTTACGCAGAGGCCATGAATTACTGTGTGTTTAAAACAGACACATTATTTATTGAACTCATGGAATTAAGCCTTTCTAGTCTGCTGGAGACAACCTTAAGCAGATGTAATTCAGAGGCCAGCGCTGGCTGCCCTGGCCATGGCACGCAGCTCGTCGGGGCCGGGCACCACCAGGCTAATTCACAGCTCCAGGCTGCTGCAGCATGATACAACATTAACCAGTCCAACTTTAGGAAATCCGGATTTATACTGTTTTAATTAGACTGGTCTCTTTAATCCCCAAGTGCACACAGGACTAATGGTACACGGTGGCACACAGAGGGGGGGTGTTACCTCCCTCCCACTCAGACCCACCTCGCAGGTCGCCATTAAAATTCACACCCATAATGACACCTTAAGATTCACACCCATAATGACACCACCAAACATGTCCCTCCTTCCTCCCAAGTCATCAGCGAGATCTTTGGAATGATTTTGGGAAGATAAACCCGAGGCTATTAGAGAAAAGACCTTGAACTGAACACGTCAGAGGCTCTGCAGCGTGTTTGGTATGCAGCATCCATGCTGGAGAGGGAACGTTCCTGTGCTGGAAAATGAGTCAAGAGGAGGAACAAGGAATTTGGAATATGTGATCAGCCATTGTCTCCCTCGAAGCAGGGAGGATGAGCACAGGCCAGTCCTGTCCAATGGAGGGATAGGAGGGCTCTCAGAGGCAGTGAGAGCTTGAGGAATGTCCAGTACATCCACAGCATTGAGGCTAGGAATTCAAATGAAATCTTGCCAAAGAAAACGGATGATGGTAAAATAGTTGTAGGGGTTTGAGGAGTTCTTCTTTTGTTTCGTTGGGTTTTTTTTCTTTCTTAAGGAATTTTCCCCATACTTGTTGCTAATGGGCCGTAACAAGTGGACACTTCGCGGACAAAAGAAGTTAGTAGCTCAGGGGAGAGAGCCAATGGCGCCACACCTGAGGTTGCCCAAGTAGGAGGGCGATACCACGAGATGGGAGACTGGAGACGGCAGGGCTGGACACAGCCCCTGGCTCTGGCTCTCTCTCTCGACTGGGGAAGAGGGACGGACGGCCGAGGCTGTTTGGAGAGGAGTGTTTTACAGCTGTCACCATGGACCAGCTCGGTCCTGCTTCTTTTGCTGCGGGGTGACCCCCTGCTCGTAAGAGCAGCTCTTTAAACGGAGACCTTATTAACACCCACCTCACTAAGGGAAGGACTTTCTTACCATCTGCCTGGGTGCCCCGATCCCTCCTCTCCCTGCCTCCCTTGGAGCCGGGCTGCCGCTGCCCCGTCCCGCCCCCACTGCTTCTTTCGGGGCTGCTCCCAGCCCTCGCTGCTCTGTAGCCCCGCACCTCCTGCCTGCTGAGACCTCCCGGGGCTTTTCCCACCGCCGCTCCAGACCGTGATCCATCTCCTCCACCATCCCCGGACTTCTGCCCGTCTCTGCCGTCCCAGCTTGCCGCTGGAGCGCCCCTGCCAGCTGTGACCGGAACTGCGCCCAAGGGGAAAGTGCCTGCGACTGAGACGGCCGTTACTGGGCTCCTGGTTCTGTTTTGTTGTTAATGCCAAAGTTGTTGTTGGATTTGCCTTATTAGATATACTATTAAAGAACTGTTATTCCTATTCTCATATCTTTGCCTGAGAGCCCCTTAATTTCAAAATTATAACAATGCGGAGGGAAGGAGTCCACATTTTTCCATTCCAAGGAAGACTTCTGCGTTCCTTAGCAGACACCTGTCTCTCAAACCGAGACAATAGTTCAGCACAGCACTGGGCTGGTAAATAGAACAGGACTACACAAACAGAGGAGCCAGGGAAATGTCCTCTTTGTGTTGTTATCCTTCCCCATTTCCAAACCCTCTATGAGGTTGCAGCATGTCGTGCTGGCTGCCAGGGAAGAAATGTGATTTAAACAGATACAAACCACTACCGTGGAGTTTTTTTGGGGGGGAAAAATAATGCACATTCCCACCTTTAGCTCAGCATCAAATGTGGCACTTAAACCCCCTCCATCACCAAAGGTGCTTGACCTAAGCAAGTAATGGTGTGATATGGGAGCAATGGGGACAGGGAGGTGGGACATCCCTACAGCATCCCTGTGCTATTCCCACAGCATCCCCCAGTGCTGGGAGGCATGAGCCACGTGGTGCACAACACAAGGGAAAAAACAGAGTGTTGGTGACACAGAGGAGCCATGGAGAGAATGAGCAGGAGCAGCTGCCTTTTTCCCTGCACAGCATCCCAAGCTGAGTGCCTCTGGTTCCAGATCTGCCATCACTGGAGGGTGCTGTTACACTACTTCCAAAGATGCTTGTGTTGACCCAAGTCTTGAAAATTTAAGCAGAAACTGCTATCTGGACAAAAAATAAAGTCTCCCTCCAGTCCCCAAACACAGCCTGGGATGGTGGTTCCCTGCCCTGTGAGGCTGAAACAGCCCAACCCAGGCCTGGTGGCTGTGGACAGCAGGGAGGGAGAGCCCAGCTCAGCCCCAGAGCCAACGCTGTGCAGTAAATTACAACACAACAACCCAGAGTGGCCTGTGGGTGATTTATCATCCTGCGTGCACAGGAAGGAAGCAAGAGGATGATAAAAGTCTGTTCAGATTAATGGCTTGGGGAATTAGAGAGGAAGGAAATCGCATCGGCCCTGTGCTGGAAAACACCTCCCTGATGGTGCCAATTGCATGAGCCACATAATCACGCCTCTGCCATGTAACCCTGTTGTTTGGATGCTGTGTAACCCTTTAATACAGATACGCTCATATTGCACAGAGGTTTTCCTTTCTTCCCTAACTCCTAGCACAGGTACTTTCCATCACCGCTGACCTTAGGACATATCAAGATTTTGTGTCGGTCTCCTTCCCTATTCCCCAGGCTGCTGATGCTGTATCCTGACCCCAGAAACATCTTCAAGAATATTAAAGGTAAAAAGTAAGAGTCTTTTTACAAAACCAGATGAAAAGCTGAAATAAAATTAATATACCTAAGGCAAAAAGAAACAGTTGAAACCAGAATTCCCCCCTTCTCCCTTTTTTCCCGTGTGTGTGTACCCATATACACATATTTAGGGAACTTCAAATAATTTCCATTCCGTTTCAGCTGATCTTTTAATATATTTCCAAGCACTTTGTAAAATGAAAAGACATGGGAACTCCTCCTCCTGGAAATGCCAAGACCCAGTTTCTGCATCAACCATTTCAAACCATTTATCCACTCAGCAGCTTTTTGGACTGAGGAGTCGCTGAAGCGGCACATGCATCTGCAGGCAGCTGGATTTTAAATTTAAAAAAGGAGGCAAAGCTTAATCCAGGGCTTCCAGGGGGTCTCTCATCCAGAGATGGCCGAGATGTGGCTGTGGTGTGGAGAGAGGCCAGGCTGGGGTGATGAGCTCCAGTGGGGTGATGGGCTTCCCTTCTCCTGCATCCTTCCCAATGCTGGTGAACCAGCCCTAGGGTCTCCAGCATGCCTTGCTGTGGCACACCTCTCATTTAACCCCTTTGGATGGAGAGGGAATTCACCCCTTCAGCCCCAGCTCACAGCCCCCTGCACCCTGCTGCTATTGCTTTAGTGTTTATTTCAGGCCTATCGGGGGAAAAAAAGGAATAAAAAAGTAGAATAAAGGGTTTATTTACTTGCAGAAAAGGCAGCATTGGAGCTGTGTTCTCTCCATAAGCAAAAGGAATATAAATAGCACAGAGAGAGAAAGGAAATCCAGGAGCTGTTTTGGGAAGCATGGCTTGGACGGATTTAACAGCTCTGGCTCCTTCTAATGGAATTGTGCTGGGACATCAGATTAAACCAAAAAAGCACAAATTGGGAAGCACTGCTTCTGCCCAGGAATCATCAGGAGACAGTTTTTGCATATAAGCCATAGCTGTAACTTCCCTCCATAAAATCCATGGATAGTGATGAAGTTCTGGGACATTCAGTCAATATGTCCATCTTTTATGGCAATGGTTGCTATTAAATAAAAATTTTCTCTCTTATATTCCCAGGCTGGTGACAGCCCTGGCTGCCACCACAGGCATAGACACATCCAAACCCCTGGGAGTATCCCATGCATGAAACTGGACTGAGATGGGAAACCTCTGGTGCTGCTGGCCTGGAGCAAAAGTTTGGTGCTGGTCAGGAGCCTGTGCTTGGGCACAGCTGTCCTGAGCTCCAGTGTCTGCCCGGTCCTGGCTGGGAGCTCCAGGCGAGGGGCATCAGGGATGGAGTGAAAGGAATGTGGTGGGGACAGGGACTCCCTTGGCAGGGAGTCTTGGCAGAAACAACCACATTTTAACATCGTGTTTGCCTTAAATGAGTTTTCCCTTTTCCCCAAACCTTCCAAGAGTTTAGATATAGATGACTTGAATGACCATCTCATCCCCATGGATCTGCAAGAGACTGACCAGTTGCTGCTGACACATGGGGATAAGATTATTATTGATTTTCCAATGAAAACCCAACAATACAGCCAGAGCCAAATAACCTCCTAACCCCTCATCATGTTCTTGACACGTTTTTTCTACATTTCAACATTTTCTCCCCTCAGTACAAAAAGGGTTCCCAGATTCTGCAGCAGGCACAACTAATCCCTCCACCCCCACAAACCCACGCCAGATCAGGGCAAATTATTTCTTTTTCAGCCCACTAGTAAAGCAAGAAAATAAATAAAACCGCTCTGAATTTCTCCAAAAGAAAAGTATTACCATTTTCTTATTGAACTATTTTGTTGGGACAGGCTTTGTTCCATTTTAATCTGAAAAAAAAACCCATTGCATTTAAGAACATCACTTTGGAAAGAGAAATGGGCTTGTTTTCCTTTAAAAAAAATCACAAAATTAAACATTTCAGCAAAGTTGTTTTCCAGCAATAGGCCACCCAGCTCCTCTTACAAGCAGGAGAATTCTGTCTTTGCAAGGCCCTGCTCCAGCAGCTCCCGCCTTGTTTAAATTACAGTCAGAACCAATTACCACTGCCACCAGCCCGGCCTTCCCTCAGCTGCATTTTTTGTCTGACAGGGTAAAATCCTATTCATGCAGTATTTTGCAATAATTTTCTCTCTGAAAACAATTTCCCCCTGACTCCTAGAGACCCGATTTCCAGATTAATTTTCCTCTCACCAGCTTTTCCCCTTTCTCCTTTCATTTCTTTCTTCTTTTTTTCTTCTTCTTTTTTTTTCTTTTCTTTAACTGCTGGGGAAGAAAAAAAGTTTTCTTTTCCTGATTTATCTGATTTCTCAGCACTGCCAACCCCAGCCTTTCCCTTGCTGCCCCAGGGCTGAAGCCACAGAGAGGAGGCAGAGGAGGGAATGCAAAGGGGGTTATTTAAGAGGAGGGGACACTTTCCCATTCCATGAAGGGGATCTGACACCTCTGGGTGCAGAGGTGCAGGACAGGAGCATCACAGCTGCCCCAACCCCTCCCACAGATTGAGCCCTCCAGACTCTTCAAGCCATTTAAGCCATGCTCAGACAAGCACAGCTCAACTCTCAGCCTTGGCAGTGCTGCTGCATGCCATGAGGGAAGAGGCTCATGGAGGAGCTCCACTAAGAATTCCAATCTACACTTGAGGCTTTTACCCTTTCCATAAAAACCTGCCCATATTTTCTCAGCCCGTCACAGCGACAGAAGAGCAGCTGCCAGAAGTGAGTTCCTGTGCTCCACCCTCTCCTGTCCATGCCTAAGTCCCTATAGGAAGCTGGAGACATGCTCCTGCTCTCTCAGCAAGACGGAGACAAGCCCAGGAGGCTTTTCTCAGGAATGGCTTCCCATGAGGTTCTGCTTCTCACCCGCAGTGAGGTAGTGGCTGGGTGGGGCTGGGCATGAGCCCTGTCCTCCTGTGGGCTCCACTCCATCGTGCTCGGTGCCTTCAGCTCCCAGGAGCAAAGGAGAATGGGACAAACCAAGCGCAAGGAATTCCACAGAGGAGACCTCCCAGATTTCCATTCACCCTGCAGTTCAACAGTTTGTCATCCCTCACCAGGCTCTAGCACCTTCACTTCATTCTGCTTCAGTGCTTCCTGTTCTGAGTTAGTCCAAGAGCCTCTTCCTTGTTGGTTTTCCCTTCCATAATTGAAGGGTGCTGTCGTGTCTCCACTCAGCTGTAACCTGGGAAATAACAGTTATTTACCTTCCTAAGTTTATGTTGTTTACCCAGGTACTGAGTTCACCAAACCTCTGCTTAAACAGAGCAGAGGAGCAGCCAAGTCCATCCACTGCCAGCCAAGGGGGATGAGAGCTTTCATCTGCTGGGAAAGTATCCAGGGGATTGTGAGCAGCAGTAGCAGCCCCTCATCATCCACCTGAGATCACCCATCACCCTGAACCCAGGAAGGAGAGCTGCCCACACCTGAGGCACCTTGGGGACACCTCTGCCTTTCCTAGAGGAGAAGCAAAAGTCACATACAAAGTCACAGCCTCTGGCTGTGTCCGTGCTGCGCCCCTGCATCCAGCATGGAAAAAGCTGGTTCCAGAGACAGAGCCACTCCTGCTCCAGTGCCAGCTCCAGCCAATGCCACACAAGAGGGACCAGCCAGAAAAGAGGGACCCCAGGGGATGAAGACCCCAGTACATCACAATCCCTTGGGTGGTTCCTGATTGCTGCCTCAGGCACTGCACTTTATCCAGGAGGAGTTTATTTGCTCCAAACACTTTTTGGATCACCTCAACAATGCTAATGGCAATACTCTTATTTTCAAGCTTTTCTGCTAAGCCGAAGCACTTTCCCTCTCCTCTTGAGTCATTTTAAAGCAGTTAATGAAGAGTAGAAGCCCTTACCAGGTTTTTTTTTTTCCCACTATCATGTATAATAAATGCAGTTTTGATTAAATTTTTACATGCTGCTTAATGCATCAAACAGGAATTTGCTATTCCCCTGGCAGCATGACAGAAACCCCTCCTCAACACAACACTCATTCCCTAGACTGATCTGCAGTGTAACTGCCATGGGAAGAAAAGCCAGCAGTGACAGTTTCCTGTGGGATGCCGAGACAACAGCTGCTGCAAGGTTTTCAATCAGCATGCCCTCATTTCACAACTCCAGTGCAAACATGTTTATGGTTATAACCCATCTCAGATGGAGAGAACCAGGTAACCCTTCCATCTGTGCAAACACACATTTGTTCCTGGCAGAAACTTGGAATCTTGCTCATTCAGAGCCCTGTATAGCTGAGAAAACCCAAGGATCTGCTTAAACCAGCCTTATCCAAACTTGAGGCTCATTAAATAAGATCTCAGCTTTGGCTGGGAAACTATTTTAGGGAATGTGGGTGTTTTTCCAAAGGCCATGTGTGTTCTGCAATATCCCCAGGGTATTTACAACAGGCTACTGGGCATCCCAGGAAAATTCCTGAGGCATCTCAGCACCCCCACCCATGGCAGGGGGATTGGAAGTAGATGATCTTTAAGGTTCCTTCCAAACCTTATCAGGCCACTCGCAACTCCTTCTCAATTCCCATCAAATGAGCTAGAGGAGCACCTGGGTGCTGCTGCTCCCGGAGCCTGACAGTGCCTGAGACCGGCAATTACAGGGCAGGGAAGGAGGGGAGGGTCAGGAGTGTGAGGAAGAGACACAATCTGTTTCCAGAGGGTATCAGATGTTTCTTAAGGCACAAGACCACTCTTTCAGGGTTTTTTCCTCCTCTGTGCAGTACTCAAGTCCTCTGGTTTTGGCTGGCAGAGGGTTGCTTGTGAATAGCTGGTGAGTGCAGGAGGGTTTTCCATATATATAAGGATTTTTCAGGAGTCACTCAGAGTTCCCAAGGGGCTGACCAGGCTCCTGCAGCCCCTGAGCACGTGGACTTTCCTGAGATACACAGCCTGACTTAGCTTCTCACCTCAGGCAGCATGTAAAGCCTCCATCGGGTGGATGCTTCCCAAGGAAAGCCCAGCCAGCCACATGCTGCTTTCCTTTGTCAGCAACTTCTGTGGATCCAGCCTTCTGCTCTGCCACCCTCAGCAGGACCCGAGTGCAGCTCTCGCTCTGCACATCAAAGCTTCTGGGTCCATCCTGCTGCCATTCCCTTCCTGGTGCTGGCACTGAGAGCAGGATGGATGAACAGCCCATCCCAGGCTGTGGTGCTCCTGCTGAGTTTTTCACCATCTCATGCACTGGAGAGCACCATTTCACTGATGCTGAGGCAGCCACGAGCACCTCTCAGGTCTCATTAACTTACCTGGAATGTATCCATGGAACCAGCCTGTGAGGACAAGCCTTTTTGGAGGGCAGCTTGGGAAAAGAGTGGGAAGGAGGAAAGAGCCCACAGAATGACTCTGGTATGTGTAGCCAGAGGCTCCATCCTACCCCAGCCCAGCCTCACTGCTGGAGTCATTCCCTGCACTCAGCTTTTCCCAGGTTTTACCCTATTATTCCTGCAGGCACCATTCCATACAGACAGGACTTCTCACCTTGTGCCACAGCAGCCACGAGGTCCCAGGAAGGAATTCCTGCACCTTTCCACCATCACTGACTGAGCCGTGCCTAGGAAATACTGATCCCAGGTTTCTTGGGCTCGGCCAGCTGGGCTGAGTTCCTCCAGGAGAGGCAGGAGCTGCACCAGCCCTGGTCCAGGTGCCTTCAGAGCGAGGAGGAATGTCCCTCACTACTCCACATGCTGTGGTTCACCATCGAGCTGCCTTTGAAGCTCGCTAATCTGGAAGAAATATGTGAAGGCAGTGATGGAAAACAGCTCCTGCTCGTGGGGTAATGGAGAGCAGCTCCAGTCACAGCTCTTCCCGTCGCACAGGAGTGCCCAGCGGGAGGGTTGGGTTCCCCAGGACTCAGGGAGCCCCATGCTGCTCCTGCTGCCGGCAGCGCAGGCAGGGTTCCTGTACGAGGAAGCTGAGCCGTGGGCAGTGCAGTGGGCAGGGATGGAGGCTTCAGCACAGGTCGAATCCATACAAAGTTCCACAGGGGTGGGACAGTCTCTGGAGCTCTCGATCCAGACTCTCAGTAGCTTTCCCAGGTCCTGCAGCAGCAGTGAGAGAGTTGGGTTGTGAGAGATACTGAAGGGACTGACCCCACCACCCCGAGCTGCTGACTGCATGAGGGGCATCGCAGGTCCGCAGAAACCAGGGAAAGGCACAGCAGCACCATAAGATGTGGGAGCAGAGCTGAGGAGGGGGAGCTCCCAGGGAAGGTTGGACACTCCAGCCCCTTCACAGCCCATTTGCATCCTCATGCCTCCCGAAAGCCCTGCTCTTCATGAGGAGCTTTCTCTCAGAGTCCTCTCTGAAAAGCCCAGAGTTCTCCAGTACTAGAGGGGAAGGATCTGATCCCAGCCACATTTTGAAATGGTTTTGATTTCCCCAGAGAGGCTGCAGACGCAGTTCTGAAGGGAGAACAGTTAATGCTCAATTTAGCTCCACATGACCTAATTTGCCACCACTGATTCAACAAGCGGGAAGCAAGGGAAGAGAAATCCTTGCACATGGACCTTGAAAGCTGACACATTCTGGGCTGCAGAGGGAAGGAATGTGTCTGCAGTGGCATTGGTGTAGACAGAGGATGCCCAATGGAAGCCAGGGACAAAAGCTGGTGGTCTCTCCAGGATTCCTCCAAAGCTGGGCTCCGGTGACAGTCTTCCACTAAGGCCATGGCTAAAGTGCATCTCCCTTGGGCCCTCCTGTGGAGGTTTCTGTGGGGAGTATCTAGGTCTGACCTGCTCCATCCCCCTGGGCGTTACTGTGCCGGTCCTGTGCTGACATGAATCATTCCTTTTCCTGACCCTCAATGTGACACCAGGGCTTTAAAACAGATAGTGTGGTTTGGGAAGGGATCAAAAGAAAGTTTTCTGTGCTGTACCTCAAGCCCATGAAGAGGCCGAGGTGAGCTGAACCTGCCTCCAGCTTGACACAATTTTCTCCCCACAGCCAGCAGTGCAATGACTTGGGGACTGGGGTCACCAAAGGAGCTGGCCCTGGGAATGCCTGGGAGCTGCAGGAGGGTCTCACTGCAGGTGACCTCAGGTTTCCCATCCTGGGGGAGCATGTGCTGCTGTTTCCACAGCCCCTGCAGCCCAGGGCAGCAGCCTCTTACATATTTCAGGAGTCAAGCATTTATTGGGGGGATTTTCTGTCTGGGGACCACATTTGCTAACTCAGTGCCCAGATGCCATCCCTGTCCACAGTGTTGTGCCCTTTGGTTTGGGGCATCTTCATGCACCATTTGTCCTCTGGAAGAGAAATCCCTGTGTGATGTTGCCCCTCGGTGCCACTTTCCCCTTACTGGAGCAAAGGCTCCTTCTGATCAAGTGTGTGATGTGGTCCGGGTACAATTTACCTCTGGGTCCTGCCCAAGCCTGACATTAGATGGAACACTGCTTAATTCCCCATCCCTAGCTGCTCCTGGTGTTTCCATAGTCCTGCATCTCCGTTTCTGCTTCCCAATGTTCCTAATGGCTCTGCTACCAACCTCCTCCATCCTCCCCCTCCTCTTCCCAGCTGAACTCTTCCCCAAACCATGTGCGTATTTCTGATTAAAGGTAGAGAAGTGCATCTCTGCAGCCAGAGATTCCACTGCCCATTCCCTTCCAAAGGGCCTGTTTCCAGCAGACTGTTACTCCAACACGCAATATGCAATTTTTTTGTTTAAGAAAACAAGGACAAATGTTTGCTGATAAACATTTCAGGGCAGTGTGCCAACAAGCAGATCCTTCTATTCCTCCCAGAACTGTAAAACACCAGCCTTCTGCCAGCCACAGGGATCGGAATGTTTTTCTTTTCATACATAAAAATGTCTTACTAATGAATCCCCCCTCTCGGTGGCCAGCGCTGAGGCAGCTCTGCCATATGCTGATGCCCACTGGGACCTTGTGGCTTGGGGAATATTTAATACTAATCAGACACAGGGAATATTGTTCCGTCCCTGCATTAGTGTTGGCTGAAAATGAAGGGAAGTACGTGACCCCCATGGCGTGGCCCCTGCTCTCTGTCCATCTGCTCCAATGGAACATTGTTCCTGGAAGGGTGAAGGACACCCAGCTCCCTTGCTGCCCTGGCCCTGACTGCGGTGCCGAGGCACCACTTGATATAAATTAGGGACAATTGTGGTCACCAATAGCAGAAAAACAGGTGAAGTGACAGGAGTGACAATCCTGTGCTGTGAAGGCTGCGTGACAAGTGCTGGTGCTTCCTGGTTTTACTCTTCAAAGGAGGAATGTGAAGGGATGGCATCTTCTACTGGAACTAGAGATAGGTGACACTTTCCAACCGGTTTTAACTCACAAGTACAAGCTTGTCCCCAGAAGAAGTCACAGATCCCTGCTGGTCTCAGTGACAGAGCCCCTCCCAAAGTAACTCCCCAGTGTAAGTTCAGAAAATGCATTAAAATATTTTTAGAATATTAAGAAGTAGTTATAACAGAGTCAGAAACTTTAGTTCTGTGAGGACTCATTTCCTTTTTCAGAGCCAATCTGCTAAGAAGTCGTTGTTTGAAGTCTGTTCTGATCTTTCGTTTCCTGTAAGATAGACAGAGTTGTGTGTGACAACGGGGAGCTCTGGAGATGCTCCATGACAGCAGGAAGTTCAGAGCAACCCCACACACCCTGCTGTGAGTTGGCCCCAGAAGGCACTGGACAGAGCCAAGAGGGACAGCTCCGAACACGTGGAATTGAAGGTGTGTGGATGTAGCACTTGGGGACATGGGTCAGTGGTGACCTTGGCAGTGCCGGGGAACAGTTGTACTTGATGAACTTGGAGGGAGGAGAGATTTTCCATGATTCTGTGAAATATGCCCAACCATGACACACCAACATCAGTGCTTCTTGCCCCACCTGGGATGTGGCTGAGCTCAGCTCAGTGACTCGCATCCCCATCTTGGAGTGGAGTAGCTCCACACCTAGCTTTACTGAGATCCTAAACAAGCAAAACAGGGATGCAGCCCTGCATGTTCTCAGCTCCAATGGGAACAGCGTTGTTACAAGGCTGTGATCTCTGTTCTACAAATAAACCTCACCTCCACATCTCAGCTGTGAAATACCAGTTTAAAAACAGTCCCTTTGGACAGGAGAAACCAAGACATTATGAGGAAAACCCTCATGGATTTATCAAAAGCACTGTGGGCTGCATGCCAGGGGAGCAGAAAATTGAGGGGGCCCCAAGGACTCACTGCGCTGGAAAGTGTTGACCCATCCCCACAGGCATCTCAAGCAGACAGGACAAAACTGTGGCCCCAAAATTGTTGGGATGGCAAACAAGGAGCAACATGGGATGTGCTGCCGCAGGGCCAGGATGAGCTGGGTCAGGGCCAAGTGATGCTGCCTGCACGCCTGGGGCACAGGGAACCAACTCCAACCCAAAATAGGCCACCACAGAAAGGGAGCCTAAAGTAAACAGTGTCATCTGAGAGCTCCACAGAGGAGGAGGTTGGGTGGCCAAAGGAGGAGCCAGAAGGGAGAGGTTTGGCTGTAGCAAGGCTCTGCTGTCAGAGCTGTGTGGTCAGAGCATCCACCAGCATCTGGAGTAATGAGACCCACGAGCGACACATCTCCTGCCAAAGCCTGTCTGAGTACATCCCCAAGTGGCTGGTGACAGGCAGCGAGCTGGAGATGACCTTCCTGCTCAGAGCTGGGGGTGTTCTGCCAGACAAACACACTGAATTTAAATGTCCCCAGTGGACACAGAGGCTGTGAAACATCTCAGACACCTGCATGGGCTGGTGGAGGCCGAGGAGCTGAGCAGCTGCTGGGGGGTAGCACATCAGCAGAAACTCAGCTCAGAGCTTTCTTGCTCTGAGGCTGCAGTTTCTCAGTCTAAGAGGTCGAGACATCTTGTAGCCATGGGATCTAAAAGGATGTGGATATCAGTGTACACAGGAACTAGCAGGGGGGTGAGGTCCTTGTCACCTCTAACAGGGCCACTCTTACTGTGCTGAGACAGTTTAGTGGTGGACCTGGAGGGTCTGGGTTGGAATCAATGGTATTGGAGGTCTTTTCCAACATAAATGGCTTCGTGATTTTGTGATATCCTGATGCCACTGAAAGACAAATGAGCTCCATGTCTGGTGTCAGGAGAGGGTTATCCTGGGCTACTGGATGAAAACTTGCCAGTGTAAGAACCTGGGGCTCACCAAAGAGGTCCAACAGTGTCACTGCTAGCCACAGCCTGTGCCACCCTGAAATCCCAAGCCTGCTGTGGTTTCCTCTCCCTTAGGAAGAGCAGCGAGCCTCCATGGCGGATGCTCCAAGGACCCAGCACACCCAAGGGCAGCACCTGGACAAAGGACATCATATCCAGGAGGTTTCGGATCCCTCACTGACCAAGATGCTGGGAAGCAGGGGGAGGATGCCGTGCCTGCTGCCCACAGTGCTCCTAATCCTCAGCCTTCACTGTGTGCCTACTGTGGCAGCTCCCACTTGTTGCTTCCCCAGAACTGGGCCTGAAGACCACATCCCACTCCAGCAATTTGATGTAAATCCAGGCAGGAGCCCATAACTGTGACTGTGGCATTTAATGAGCAGTGTGGATCACACACCCTGCCCAAGGTTTGGATCCTGGCTGTTATTTCTGCATAAATGACCTAATTGCTCCTTTTTAATTACATTCATAAAGAAGGGAGGTCCATCAGTCACTGGTCCTCCATTACAACAATGAAGAGGATGACAAATCATTAACGGGCATGAAAATGGCAGGTAATTAATGTAGTATGAGCATAAACACTATCACATGACTTTATTACCAGCCCAGCCTTCAACAACATCTTCCCAATTAATCATTGCCTGGAGGCAGGAGGTGGGTTTTAAGTGCTCAAGGCTAAAATTAGAAACCATCAGGGCTGTCAAAGCAACGTGCAGGAATCTCACCTCTCTCAGGGCATCCCTTTCCCCTCAGGGACATCCCATCTCACTCAGGGACATTCTGTACCACCCAGGGACACCCTGCCCCACTCAGGGACATGCAGGCTGAGGCAGCATAGCAGTTCGCTCACTGCCCAGGAGCTGAGCACACAATTTGCTACCTGAACTAAACCTTGCACAGCCAGAGTTATTCCTTCCTCAACCACCATGAGATGCTGCCCCAGAAAATCACCTCCCACTCTTTGGCCCATAGGAATTCAGACTCCCCTAGGTAATGTGTGGTGGGAGAGAACAGAGATTTCACTTTCATAACCTTGAATCTACTTTTTCTGAAGAGGTGGGATACTTCCCATGGGTAGAGAAGTATCTTGGAGCTGGGGGTCCAGAGCCCTGAGCTCCCACACTGGTTCGGCACTGGTGAGTATCCCTGCACGGGAGCACAGGCACAGCCCGAAGAGCCAGAGCTGCTTCTCCCATGTGGGAAATAATCCTGCCCTAAAGGCAAAATTGCCTCTATTGAGTTAATTAAGTGAGCACCAGGGAGAAAAAAAGAAACAAAACAAAGGCAGACAAAGCCGAAACACACGGAACACAGGGAACACAGAGCCCTTTCAGGGAATGGGGGAGTGAGAAGCATCAATTGACTTCGGACAAGGTGTTTGGGCACCAACCGAGGCAGCATGAAGAACACACAAGAGCATGAAGAAATGGATAATTACTTCCCCTGCATGGGGAGACACAGACTAATGAGAAGAAGGACAAAGGGCCTTTTATTTAGTTTTCGGCTGTGTGCTAACACTGGTGAGCGCTTTCCCCGTACCTCCCTGCTGCTTGCTGAGCCATCCCAGGCTCCCGGGGCAGCATCTTTCGCCACGTGTCCCAGATGGAGCCGGGACACACTGTGGCCACAGGTGCCTGGCCTCAGGCAGCGAGGTGATTCCAGCACAGGGCTGTGCTTGGGACATGAGTCTTCCCCGTGGGAAGCAGCTGCTCCTGCACCCCATCCCTCAGGGCAGCACCACACGTGTCCGGGCAAAGGTTTACAGCTCCCCACCCTCCCCAGCAGACAGCACCTCATTCCAGCCCACAAGGACGAGTGAAGGAGCTCTGCTGGCAGCATCAGACATGCCGCGGGCATTGCCAGACACCCCAGGCTGGCTGCCGAGGGGTCCTGCAGTGATGCCAGACAAGCTCCAGACCACAGCTCCGGTCCTGGCGGGAGATGGGGCACAGTCTCCGTGCTGAGGTGCTCACCAGCCTCCCGTCCAAGCACGTACCACCTAACCAAGAACACCTGGGCGGGATGCTGACCCGCTCTGCCCAGCTCTGCAGGGGGATATGGGCTGGGAGCAGAGCCAACAGCCCCTGTGGCTCTGCAAGGTGCTGCCCACTGCCCCCGGAGGTGCCCGGGGGCTCCAGCCTCGCAGCTGGCACGTCACAGAGCTGTTCATGGCATGCACAGGAGCCATGGGATGTGGAGGCACTCGCAGATCCAGATGTGCATGTGCACAGCCCTGTGTCTGTGGAACAAATGTAGTGCTCACTCTGTCCCACGCTCAGACAAATAAACCACGATAATGATGAGCATCAACTTGTGAGTGAGTACGAGAGGCAGTGAGGAAAAAATAAAAGCAGTTTGCAACAGGAGCACCAAACCCCATCCCTGTGAGGCCCTGAGCCTGCATAAATCACCTGGTGACTGACAGAGCTGTCACTGGGGCTGACAGGAGCGCAGCCCAGGAGCAGTTATCCTGTGCTCAGGTATCAATTACCATTGCTAATTCTGAAACGGAGACCAGCTGATGCTAACAGGGGACAGGGAATTAAACCCTCACAAGTTAAACCATCAAGTGCCTCTTTGGGTGTTTTCACCAGGAATGTTGAGCTTGAAATGGCCAGAAATGCTGGGACATAGGTTATATAACTGCTGTGATACAAAAGGAGAAATCAAAAACATCAACCTTTGTCTCAGGTGGATCTGCTTGCAAAAGGAAATAGAGGCATTTCCAGCCCACATCTCACTCCTCCCCCGAACCCTCCCTCCATCCCACCTCCCAACCCACCTTCACCACCAGTGATGGAATGGCACTGCTGGGCTGCTGTGGACACATCTGACTCCTCAGTAAAGCTCCCTCATGGAAGGAGTAGGCCTTCAGCTGGAGTCCAGGCTGGTCTCATCTGTACTTCTGGGGAGGGAGATAACTAATGGTGTCAGGGATCATCTGGTTGCTATATTTAGGTATTTTCTGGATTCCGACTTCAGTTGCACTGCAGAGCCCCCAGCTCCCTGCACTGCCTGCTTCCTGCCTGGATGTCTGATCGGGATGAGATGCCAAATGAGTGCCAGACCTGCTGATTTATTGATTTTCTGACAAAATAAATCATAGCTCCGCCCATTCCCTGCCTTCTCTTTCCTCCCTCTCTGGCCTTGGCTGCTCCGTTCCCATCAGAGCTGCTGCACAGCCCTGGGCTTGACGGGAGCATCTTCTGCCCCTTCTTACCCCACCGTGGGAGGGGCTTTTTGGGGGCCACATGGGCAGTGAGTGGGCAGAGGCTGCATATGCCCCCAGCATTTTGGGGTCCAGTGGTTGTGTCTTGAGGCGGGAAGAAGGGCCCTGAGCAGTGAGAGGTTTAAGGTGGATTTGCTGGATGAGTTCTACCTCCGAAAAGATCATTTTAACCCAAAAGTGAAGTTTTACCTGAAGGGAAACTGGAACAAATGGCTTTTGAAAGTGTGGGAGGCTCAGAACAGCCAAGTGTGTCAGAACAGGGGTGAAAGGGGATCATAAATAAACCTGCACCCGTGGCAGGTCCTCTCCCTCGTGTCTGCTTCCCACCCGCTCCAGACTTTCAGGAGTTACTGCAGCCCCTCAGAGCCCCACCAACCGCCCAGGAGGAGCATGAGACTGAGCCAGAGGCAGGAGGAAGAACCAGAGTGAAGTCCAGGATTTCAGCAGGAGGGGGAGAGCAACTGGAAAAGAACAGGCCAAGGGGGAACAGCACCCAAATCCAGAGCTCTTGGCCGTCAGCAACGCTGGCAACATGTCAAGCCATGATGAGTATTTTCCTTCTCTCTTCTGGGCCAAATCCCCTCCCAGGCAGCGCTGCTCGGCAGCTCTAGAACGATTGCACAGTGACACCCGCAGGAGAGGCCCGGAAAGCTGCCCCCATCATACCCAGCCACCGTGCCAGCGCCGAGATGGAGCTGACCGGAACACCCCGATGGAGGTGACAGGGACATCCTCACAGAGGAGCTCTGCAGAGCCACCCAGGGGTGAGCACGGTGTCAAATGCTCCCGTTCGTAGTCTGTGTTGGTGCTGGACACATACACGTGAAGAGAATTAAATAACTGATTTCTGTTCTAGAAGTATGTATTGTGATACCAAAAATTAACACTATTTATTTTCAGGTAGTGACCCCACCCCCGGGCCCTATAAATATTTATATGAAGCCAGGGAAAAATATGTTGGTAATGTAGCATGCCCTTGAGGTATATGTTGCATATAAAGCATCCCTTATTAATTGCATATATTGCTGCACCACACACGGCTGCAGTTCAGCCATTCACAGCCACATCACATTAAAAGCCACAGCCACATTCAAAGTTTGGATTAGGAAAGGACTCAGTCTGTAGCCCAAAATGTAAAGTCACATTTTGGCAGAGAGGTGCTTTGCTCTAAGCCCCCCGAGCTCCGTGAGGGTGGACATGACTGTTCCCTGCACTGGCGTGAGTCCAGCTGGGGCAGAGCCGGGCGAGTGCTGACGGACAGAGGTCCTACCTGTCTGGGATGAGCCACAGGTCTCCTGCTCAGGCTCCTCCTGCCTCATGTGCTCTTTGTTTCAGAGGGCTTGGTGGGATGTTCTTGCTCTTGGAGGATATTGTGGTGTAGGAACAATACTCTCCAATTCAGTGCCCCCACCCAGACTCTCCAAACCACATTGCCACTCTCTCCCTCCCCTGTTTTCCCCTCCCTCTGCAGTGGTTGGAGAGGAGACTTGGAGGCACAAAAGGCAAAGAGCACAGAGTCCCCTGCCACCCTTAGCCCACAGGATCCCATAGGGACCAGCTATGGGCAGCACTGCACAAGCTTGTCTCCAGTACTGGGGCACTTTACATGTGAGTGTGAGGGAATGGCCTCTCCTATGGGAGGAATCCCCCAAGAGACCAGCCATGGATCCCCTCACACCCCTGTTTGTGTTATTCTCCAGCATGGGATTCAGGAGGGGGCCAGGGGCTCACCGCAAAGCAAGCACAGCACATGCTGCCCGGGTGTGGAAGGGAGTAAACTCAAATATGCACGAAACCTGTGAAATCCACATCACTTCCTCACTGAAGTGCAGCGTTTCATCCTGACATTCCTTCCCTGGGAGGGACATGGTGCCAGGAGTCTGCACATAGACCTGGGGCACTGGCGGGTTCGGCATCTTGGGTTGCAGGAGCTGAGGTTTGTAGGGAATAAAAACCAATTCAGTGCACAACAGTGACTCAGCAGGTGTAATAACGTGATTATACAAAAAGGGAGATGTTAATTGCTGATCTGCTCTCAAAATTCTTCCCTGTGAGGGAGGTGAGGCCCTGGCACAGGTTGCCCAGAGAAGCTGTGGCTGCCCCATCTCTGCAAGTGTCCAAGGCGAGGTTGGATAGGGCTTGGAGCCACCTGGGATAGTGGAAGGTGTCCCTGCTCATTGCAGGAATGGAATGAGATGGCCTTTAATGTTCCTTCCAACCCAAACCATTGCATGATTCTACAAATATTCATCCTGTTACTGCAGCCTCTGCTCCACCTGGCAGCAACTCACATACTTGGAACCAAAACATCATCAGGGGTTGAAGGAGTTACAGGCCATCGAGTTTGTGTTTGTTCCTGGAAAATTTCTTTAAATTGTGATTTAAAGTAGGCTAATGGAGCATAGATGGGGTGACATGGATTCTGTGATGGAAAATGTGTCAGTGTCTCCAAAACATCCCTGGTACTGCTCTTGCTCCTAGCAAAAGGTATGGATGGCTGGGGTAGCCAGAGGGCTGCAGGACTGCAGACAGGTAAGAGCCAGGGGAACAACGCCTCTATGGAAAAAATTACTTGACCAGAAAACTAAGGGACTCGATATTCAATTTTTCATGAATTCTTCCACCATGGATCTCATCACTGCGCATGTTAATGTTTTCCACAGCAACCTGGAAAGGACAAAGAGCTGGAGAGTGCAGCCCAGTCCACAGATGACACAGAGGGAAGGTAATTGAACCCAGAAAACCCATTGCACCTCCAAACAGCCAAGCCAGGGAGCTGGAGGACGAGTTTGTAGCTGAACATTTGCATCAATGAACAAGTTATTCAGCACCTGCATTTCAGAACTGCAAAGCCCGGCCTCTGGAGTGCACAGTGGGGACTGCCAGGGTGGGAGGGAGTGAATCTGGAGGGGAAAGGAGCTGCTATAATGATTAGGCCCATGTGTGAGCCAAGAACAGGGGATGTTGTAGCACATATTGGTAGCAAATGGCATCAATGACCAGACCTGGTTGAAGGAGACACCTTTGGGGTATTGGCTGTGCCAATTAATTTTTAGCAGGAAGACAGGGACTGGGCAGTGGTGGGAGCTGGATCCATGGGCCTGGTTGGGGATATTTCACACTCTTCAGATGAAGTTCCAGAGAACCTGTGTGTAGCTTGGGAAATAAAGTGAATTGTGTGGGAGAAAATCTTTGTCCCAGGTGCTGTTCCCTGTCCTGCCTCAGTGTCCTGGGCCATGGGATTGTGTCCGAGCAGACCCATGGCCCTGGCAGACTCTGTGTCCATGCTGGGATCTGCTTGGCACCATTGCATGGGATGGCTGGAGGAGACACAAGGAGAGCAGAGGGGCTGCAGGAACTGTCAGGCTTTGGAGCAGGAGCAGGAAAGGGACTTGCCAGAGGCACCACAAAGGGCGGCCTGGGAGGCGCAGGCACACAGGCTCCAAGGCAGTGGGCTCTGAGGCCATGGTGAGGGGCATGGCCATGCAGCATGGGCTGGAGGTGTTTACCCACAGCTTGGGCACATGGAGCAGCCTCAGCTACTGCCCCACAGAATCGCTGCCCCACAGCAAAGCCTGGGAGGGAAAATCAACATGTGAGGGGAAGCAAATGGGGGGCAGGACCTGGTCCTGCGGCAAGTGACTGCAGTGGGGATCCTGCATGGTACCCAGTAGGGTCCAGTCCTGTCTCTCACTGAGGAAAGGTTGACTCGCAGATGCCACCAAAACCTCTCCAACCTGTCCCTTCTTTTTTCCTCACCAAGAGCTGCTTAGAAGCATCCACGGTGCAAATCTTGGCAGAGAGCACCCTCCAGTGGGCACTGGGAGGCCGGTAGGATCCCCGCGCTGGGACGGGGGGGATCCAGCATCCATGCAGCACGAGTGAGCCGCTGGTGAGGGGTGGTGAGGCAGCTGGAGCTGCTTCCATCAGAAGCTGTCCATGAGAAGCCACGCTTGGCTCACCTGCATGTCTGTGGGCTCCAGCTGAGTGTTACCCTGGCGCCGGAGGTCTTGGAGCAGTAAGAAGCAGTTCTGCAAAAGCAGAGAATTTGGCTGTTGGACACTGAACCCCTTGGGGCTGGTCCAACAAGTGACGCTGCTCTGGATTTACCAGCATCCAGGGATGCAATACGGGACAGGCAGTTGTGTGTAGAGCTGATGATCCTCATTCAATCGCCAGAGGTTCAGTGAGAAGACACAAGGCAGTGGGAGTCCTCAGGACAAATTGGGGAGAACGTCAGGACCGCCTGTCGACCCCCTCCAGGGTCTGGGCACCACCATTCCCTGACCCCCTCCACCAAGTGAGACTCACCCAAAGCCCTACAAACCCCACCTGAGATGTCCCCTCTGGGCACACCGTGTCCCCCTCCTCGGAGCGGATGCTCTCTGTGGGGCAGAGCGGAGCCAAAGCAGGGAAGGCAATGCCTGTAACATCTGGTTGTAATGAGAGTTTGCAGAACTGGCTTCGCTCCTGCCCGGCCACTGGCCAACGGAGCTGTTTCCCACGGGATGCCAAGCCCGTCGCTCCCTGCGCCAGAGTTTCGCACATCTGGCACAGCAACTGCATCCCGGAGCAGCCCCTGGACCCTGGCTCTGCCCATGCCGAGGGGTCCAGTCCCGCGGAGAACCGAAACAATAGTCTGGCACTGCTTCTACCGGGATCTCTCCCTGGGGCCTGTCCACAGCCCCAGAGCCATCACGAGGCTGTGGCTCCTCGTTTCCAGCCCTCCCACCCCTGGCCAGCCCCACTCCTGATCATCAGAATAATGTGGTGACTTCATGGTGCAGTTTACTTCACATGGAAAGGGTCTTTGTAATTTTCTCATGCTAAATATTTGACAGAAGACCTCAAGAAAACACAATCCATTTAGGAAAAAAAAGCCAGTTTAAGTTGCTAAGCGACCAGGTTTTTGTCATTTATTGAGGTTGTTGCACTACGTGATGGTTTTGTGAATCCCTTGGCTCCCGGAGTCCGGATCTCAGCTCGCACTCAACGGCAAGGTGTTCACACCTCTCCAGCTACAGAAAAAGGTTTGGAAACGAGGCGAAGGCACACAGAAAGCAAAAGGAAAAGCCCTTGGCACTTACCTGGCTTAAAATCCTCCTTGCTAATCCAGCCTTGAGACCTGGGCACTGCTGCCACAGCAAACCTGCATCATGAGACAGAACAAGAAGAAACCATGTGAAAAACAGACAAAAAATTTGATACATTCCCATTTCGGCAGGGTTGCTTGCCCTTGCCCTGACCAGCAGGACAGTGCCCAAGTGAGTGTTGCAGCTGCTGGGGAGGACACTTTAGACCTCGGGCTTGTATTTCAAGACACACAGATCTGTGTCAAAAAAGCCACAGAAACAGGCACATTGTCCATGTGTTCCTTCTCAGCTGGCAGTAGGAGAGGTCAGTGCTGGGAAGGGAGGATGGGCTGGGAATGGGGAAGTGAGCAGAGCCCTGATGGACTCCAGATGCTCTCCTTACCCGGATGATGATTCATGATTGAGGCTGGCCAAGCCAAGAGAATCAGGCTGACTTCACCCTCCCCACATCCTAGCGGGGTGTGACCCCATGCCTCAGTTTCCCCATCTCGCTGGGAACAGAGCCAAGATAGCAGCATTCCTCAGCTCCTTCTGCCTCAATTCCATCCAGGCAGGTGGCAACCACCACAGTCCATCAGCCCAGGGAATGACAACATGGGAGAGCTCCAAGACTCCTGCAGGAGATGTTGTTCAGCTCTCAGCACAGAGAGGAACTCAGGGCACCTCATGAAGCTGAAAGGGAAAAGGGGAGAAGGAATGGGAAAGGGAAAGGGAAAGGGAAAGGGAAAGGGAAAGGGAAGGGGAAAGGGAAAGGGAAAGGGAAAGGGAAAGGGTAGTTCTCAGTGGTAGCAGCCCCATGGAGCTGGGTCTGGATGCACAAATATTTACACAAACCCAAGCAGAGCAGGAATAGTTCAAGAGTCCAGCAAGGTTCAACATGCAGGAGAAATGGTATTACAGGAAATTCCCAGTAGGAATCCTGCTCTGTCCCAGGCAACTGGAGCTGACAGGGATGGGGTGCTGGGCCATCTGGATTGGAGGTTACACCCACCACAACCGCTCTTCTCTCAGCTTTTGCTGCTGCCCTCACTGCTGCCAGGAGCCACGCAGCCTAGAGCTCCCCGGGATTGGGCAGCCAGGACATCCCCATTGCACCCTGGTGCCACGCCGGGGCCACCCAAGTATTGGCTTTAGCGGGAGCTGGAGCAGGGAGGACGGGGAGGGAGCAGCTGCTGGAGCAGGAATATCCACGGGAAACGCGGGGAAAATGCGGGATTAACGGCCTGTCCTGCTGCGGCTGCTGGGCGCTGCCCGCATCGCGGGACACTGAAGCCCTGAAGCCCGGGGAGGCCGGGGCAGGACTCAGGGAGCCCACAGGCTCCCGGCCCCAGCACAGGAGGGACGGATGCAGCTGGAGACAGCGCTGGAGGGGCCCGTGCCCTCGGGAATGGGAACGCGGCGGGGAATTGCCGGTACCGGAGGGTGCCCATGCCCTCGGGAAAGGCACCGGGAGAGAAGGGCCAGCACCGAGGGGTGCCCGTGTCCTTCGGAATGGCATCGGGAGGGAAGGGCCGGCACCGAGGGGTGCCCGTGTCCTTCGGAATGGCATCGGGAGGGAAGGGCCGGCACCGAAGGGTGCCCGTGCCCCAGCCCGAGCAGCGCCAGCTCCGGGGGTCCGGCCAGCAGCCAGCCCCCAGCGTCCCCGCAGCTCTTCCCGCTGCGTTCCATCTCTCCCTCCCGAGTGCCGCCGTGCCCCGCCGCCGGCGCGAGCATCCCCGAGCGGGGCTGCCCCTCCCTCCCTCCCTTTCCTCCTCCTCCTCCTCCTCCTCCCACAGACCAGTTCCGAGCCCCGGAGCTGCGGCCGGAGCAAAGCCCTCGCAGCCGCGGGGCTCGACGGGGGGAATAGTGCCTGGGCTGAGCCAAACTGGGCCGAGGGGCAGCCGGCCCGCGGGAAACAGAGCCAATCGGCTCCGAGCCGACCCGCCCCATGCCGTTCTACCGACGGAGCGTGGCAGTGCGGGTCCGGCCGGCGGGGCCGCTGACTGATCTGCGGGACACCTGCAGCCTGGCGGCCCTCGCCCTGCTGCGGCAGCTGGCCGAGCTCTGCGGCCACTCGGTCGCTCTCCTGGGGGACATCGAGGGCCACCTGCGGGCGCTGGCCCGTCGCGCCGCCCGCCTGCACCGCCGCGCCGCCCGCTTGCAGTCGCTGCTGCGAGGCCGCCCGCTCCGCGCCGCCGCCACAGGTAAGGGGACACCCACCGTGGGACGGGGCGTCCTGCAGGCCCCATCCCCTACTGCTGGGGCCGCTTCCCGCTCCGAGGGGTTCCGCTCCCTGCCCCAATGCCAGAGGGCTACGCCGCTGCTCCCCCGACGTGGTCACCCCGCGTCCCCTCCCCGGGCGGGTCACCCATGCCGGCTCCTGCTTTCGGGGCCGATCATCCCTGCTCCATCAGCAGGGAGGTCTGGGGGAGCAGGGTAGGAGTGGCAGTGCCTCGCCAAGGCCCATGGTGCCAATGGCCAGGGAACCGTGCTGGACATTGGGGTGAGGTGTCATTGGGATGCTGGTGGCCAGGGCACTGGGATGAGGCCAGGACAACCCTGCACCCTTTCCCTCTGCCCGGACTTTATTTCCCTGATCACAGTGGGCATTTTCCAGGCTGCTAGCCAAGCACATCTCACGCTGTGTTTGCAATTTCTGGGGGCTGTTTTGGGAAATCAGGGACATCAGGCTGTCAGGTCTGGTCCTTGCCACTCCCACACTGTCCCTGCCTCAGGTGCTTCGCCTCATCCTGGGGAAGGGGACCAAGGGGGCTGTCCTGTCCAGCGTGAGGCAGTTTTCACTTGGGGTGTTTTGTATCTGAGCAAAATGCTGGGTTGTCACCCAGGCATCCCGTCACCTCATCCCCTCTCCTGGCAGCCAGTGGGGTTTGAGTTCCCTTCCCATTCCAAACCAGGGTCAACTTCCACTTTCCATTCCCAGCATTTTGATCTGGCACGGGCTGTTGTGCTGGGTCAGGAACAGGCAGCGTCGTTTCGGGGGATCTTAAAATAAGCTCTTTTTGGAGTTGTTTATAGAAGTTTATTTTAAAGGCTTTGCGGGGTGGGGAGGGCAGGGCAGCTCCAGCACGTTCCCCTCAAGCACTGTGCGTTTCCCAGGCCCTTGGCAGAGCATGCTCCTCTGCTTTCGGCAAATCCCCTCGCAAGAGCTCCCTTGCTGCTCCATCTGCCTGGAGCCATGGGAAGTGACTGCCAGATCCTCACAGCTTGCATCCTGGATGCCGGGAGCGAGCGGGGCACCCAGCCTCAGCTGGGAGCTGCACTGCTCCTGCCAATGCTGTGGACCAATCATTAGACTAAGAAGCAGCTCCCACTGCCCTGCGCAACGACCAGGACGAATGAGGGGACAGTGAGGTTTCAGTAACCCAAGATGACCCGTGCACTGCACCAGCATGTGCCAAACCTGGCAGCATCATAACTGTACATGCTGGACCAGTGTCTGCTGGAGGAGGAGCTGATCGTGTGGGTAACCAGATGGTCCCTCACTACCTGTGTCTGGCCAGCAGGTTGGGACTGCTCCAGGTGGCCACAGGAGTATTGTGTGTGTGCCACCGTGGTGGCAGGGGAATAGTATTGGGAGACAGTGGAGGACACCATGGAGGAGATGGTGTAGGGGACAGGGGGACAGCAGAGTGACGGCTTGAGGGGGATGGTGGTGGGGATGGTCGGGGGACGCCTGCAGCTGCTGCTGTGGGCAGGTGGAGCGTGTAGCCTCACGTTGTGTGTTCAGCTAATTCCATGCACCTGGAGTTTCTTATGGAGCAACACCACAGGTAGCTGCAGGTGTGTGTGTAAATTGTCTTCTTGTGCTACAGCTCCTCATTACAGCCATGAATATGCATGTATGTAGATGTGCTGGGCTGGCTCAGAGCTGGGGTCAGAGGTGTGTAGTGATAAAAATGCTGTGATTTATCTTGTGGGAAGGGCTAGGGCACTGTGAACAGAGCCAAGCTCACCTTCATTCCTGCTCAGTGGCACAGAGGCTTAGGAGGTTCATTTCCCTCTGCATTCTAAGGGGAGCACAGCCCATTCACCCCTCCACCTGCTCCACATCCATCCACCACCAGCCAGTGGGATGCCAGAGCTTCCAGTGTGACTGAACTTACTTAGGTAAAGAACAAAATTCTGACTGGTGTTTCAGCGGCAGTTTGTTTTGTTAAGTGCTCCAGCATCAGCTCATGGTGGGGGATCAGATCATGTCTTGGGGGGACGGGAGCTCCCTTATGAGCCCCCAGTGCTGCAGGAGAGTGGTGGCTGCCCAGGGCTTGGGAGGACACTTCCCACTGAGCTGCAGCACAGCAGGGACCCAGGAGTGAAGAGCAAACATTTAACAATGCCCCACACTGGGTTTGGGGTTAATTTTCTCCTGTGTTTTCATTTCTTGAAGAGGATCCACTGGCAAAAATCACATTTCCCCTCTTAAAATTGAATGGAAGCCCATGGAAGATGCTCCAGGGGGAGATCACTCAGAACCAGTCATGCCCTGGCACAGCGTCTTCTCAGGCAGCATGGGTCCAAGTGATGACACAGCCTGACTGGCCAGCTTGTAAGGACAGGGATGGATCAGGCTGGAGATCCAGCAGGTGCCTCTCAGGCAGGGCTGGAGAAAATACCAGCCCAGCACCAGCCGCAGCACCTCCTTGCTGCAGACCTAGCATCTTCCTGAGCTGGATTAGTTCCATCCTCTAGCTCCTCTGAGGCCACAAGATGGGGACCAGACACTTCTCAGGAAGTAGAAATGCTCCAGGCATGACCAAAGTCCAGCTGCAGTGCAGGCAGGACATGGGGGTGGCTGTCCAGCCCTCACAGATGAGCTGACTCCAGCTCCCATGGGCCTGTGGTGGTTTGCTCTTCCCAAGCATGATCCTTGTGCCAGCTCCTAGAGTTGGGCATCCTCAGTTGGGTCACAAGCCTTTGCCTGGTTTTGGCTCCTACTGGACAGTTTTAGAAAGATTCAAAAGCCACGGGCCTCCTCACCCCATGGCTGGGGAGTTCAGGTCACCACTGTGCGGCAGGGTGTGTCCATTGGTGTTTCCAGAGGCTGTGAGCTCAGGGAGCTGCCTCATCCTCCTCAGGAAGGGGAGATGCCACCGGGGCAGTGTTGCTTCCAGATGAAAAAACACACAGCAAAGGACTGGGGAAACACTTGTCCGACAAGGCAGCGTGGCTGTTTCCAGCAGGAGACGGCAGCCAAGGGCTGTTGGATTCCTCTGCTCTTATTCACTGGCAGTGGTGGGAGTGGGGAGGGCGCATGCCTGTCACTGGGAGATGGGAGCATCCCTCCTCCTGTGGTGCAGAGAGCCAAGAATGCCATGTCCAGGTGCATGGTCCCACTGCACCCAGGGCTGAGCAGAGACCAGGCTCCCTGTCCCACTCCTATTGGCACAGCCACGTCCGGGAGGGTGACACGTATCAGTGTGGCTCGGTCTCCCCATCGGGACCTTGCAGCTCCAGAAATAAATCTCAGCGAAGCAGAGGATGAGGCCGGCGCCGAGAGCTATTCAAGGCGCAGTCCCTGAAGAGCTGCAGGACAGTTCTCTGGAAGGAACCCCAGGCTGTGCTGGCAGGAGCAGCTGTTTACTGCTCCTGCTGAAATGTGCAGTGTTCCCATCCTCTGACCTCCCAGCCTTCTGTGAAACCAGCCATCGAGATAGACAGAGTTGTCAGCCAGCCGGGGCTGCTGCCCCCCATGCCCTCTGCTTAGCTCTTCCCTTGCTGAGCCAGCACAGATGTTTTCCCCCAGATTCTGCAACTGGATTTTAAAAAAAGGAATGAAAGAAAGAAAAAAAAAACGTTCTGACATACTGGAGTTTCCTGCCAGGCTGAAGTGGCTGGTCTGTCCTTCAGTCCCTGGGACAAGGGACAGGGGCTGCAGCCGTGACTGCAGTCCCAGGGCTCACCCATGTGAACCTACCTGAGCTCCCTCCTTTAACCCCACAGCTGCCCTCGTCAGCACCTGTCAATGGCGTCAGTGCCCTTCAAGTTGGAACAAAGTGCCAGGAATGGTGCAGGGCTCTCACCGTAGAACCATGGTAAGGAGATGTCTCAAATTCAGGAGACAAGAAGGGTCAGTTTGGAGTGAGACATGGTCTCAGTTCACCCTGATGCTCTCTTCCCCAGCAGCCCTGACCTGCTGTGGCCAAAACCACCACTGTGAAGGGGCCCTTGGAGCCTTCTTAGCCACCAGAACAGGCTGTGGCCAGTGTGGGGTGGGGGTTGCTCACTGCACAGAAGTGCCAAAGCCTCACAGTAGTGCCGAAAAGGCTTGTGGAGGCCCCCCTCAGCAGCCCAGCATTGCTCATCCCACCCAGCCACAACCCACCGCAGCCTCCTCTGCAGGGCAGAGCAGCTCCCAAAACCCTTCCAGACCTCCAAAACATTTTCTCTGCCTGCATTTTCCCGAGCCACTGATGACTGCAGTGTCAGAGGGGTGAGCACATCTCCCCAGACTGCTGGTGTGGGTGGGAGGTGGGATGCTGACCAAGGCTGGAGAGTTAGCTTGGCTGCCGGAGGAGGGGGAGTGGAGCCACACCCGATCCTTAACAGGAACCGTCTGACAGCCCAGCGAGAGGTGGATGGATGGATGGATGGATGGATGGATGGATGGATGGATAACACATAGCTCCCACCGGCCCTGCTCTGGCTGAAAGCCATCCTCGGCAGTGGGCTGATGGCCACTCCCTGAAAATGTGTGCTGCAGGCAGCATGAGGGGCAGGACACCCCAACCCTGCTGCCAGTAGCTCCCCACACTGCTGATGTTCCTGCAAGGAAAGAGCAGCCCTGTCTGGGCTTTCCCAACCTCCGTGGTCACTGTTTCCCCTGGCTCCCCTGCTCATGGGTGTGGGGTTCCTGCAGAGCCTGGCCATGCGGGGGCACACGTGGGACATCCTGAGAACCGATGCTGAGGATGGCATCTCCAGCTCATTGCTGCGACCTTCCTCCCACCCTGCTGGGTTGTTGTCAGGGCTGAGATTCCTGCTTGGATGGATCCAAACCCTGGTTCCAAAAAAGGTGTTTTCACCCTTGGGTGGTGTTTTGGAAGGATTCATGTGAGAGCTGAACTGGTCGTCCTTGCTCAGGAGCTGGGCTGTGGCCCTCAGAGGCAGTAGGTCCCTTGGGGAGAGCAGGTCCTCGGGACCCCCGTTGCCCAGTAAGAAGTGCATGAAAGCATGAGGGAATACTGCCACCACTATCCCCTCACAGCCCCGCACACCCCTGGTGTTTCTGATTCCTCCTGCCTGGGCCCATCTCTGCAGAGCAAGCTTAGAAGAAACTCCAAGAGCACTGGTGTTCCTGGTTCTTCTTAGGAAGCACTTACAGCCCGACTTTGGCTGGGAATATGGCAGCACTTATGGACCAGGAACATGGATTTGCTTCAACTATGTGTCTCCTTGGAGTTTGCGTCATCCTAAAGCAGCGTGTGGGATGCGTTCACCTCCATGTGGAAGCAAGAGCTGGAGCGTGCCTTGGCAGCCAGTTCTCCAGCTGTAGGGAGCTCCATGGACGCAGAGGTGGGAGTGCAGTGAGGTGCAGCGAGGCACCGGTGGCTGTGGGGCTGTGCTTTGGAGAGCAGATGACCCTTGGGGAGGGAGACAGGAACACACCAGGGACCCATCTGGCTGCTTAGGAACACAGCAGTCCCTTGGGGATGCGTATCCAGCTCCCAGCCTGGTCTGTGCTCCCCGGCTGCCCTGCGCCGTGCCTGCTAGCCATGCCCATCGCCCTACAGGTGCTGGCACAGGGCCGGCCACACACCAGTCCCTGCGCGTGCATGGGAGCCACTGGTTGCCAGCACAAAGTCTGGATTGAGCAGGAGCTGGCGCAGCGCCCAACGGGCCAAGGATGTTGGCAAGAAGAATCTTCTCCTTAGCTGTGCCAGTAGGCTCTGCCATCCTGCTCCTGCCCTCCCGTGGGCTGCCCACCTTGGCACTGGGATGCCGCTGGCAGGGAATCGGGCTGGCACCTCGGGCAGCAGCGGGCGTGTGCCTCTGCGTCAGTACCCATCAACACGGGGGGTGACCGTCGCCTCTGTCTGCCAGAGCCTGACCCTGCAGAGATGCCAGCCTGGCACAGCACAGTGTCTGGCAGCTGGTCACAGCTCCAGGAGCCAACAAGGAGCTGTGTGGCATGGGGGAGACTGAGTGTGGTGGGCAGTGCAGGGATCAGGAGAGGATCATTACTCCTTGACTTAATTAATGGCAGCAGATCAAAGCAGACAGGGAACAAGGTCATTTCCCCCTGTCACCCAGACAGTGGCTGTGAGCGGCCATGTCCTCCCTTCCTGGCACCCTGAGTTGCCAGCTGCATCCATATGGAGAAGCATGGCCCCACAGTGAGCTTGGATCCTGACTCAGTGTCCCCATAGCCAGGCAGGAAGGTGGGGACAGCAGGGCACCCCACATCCCCTGCACAGAGCAAACCCCACTAGCACATGTGTCTCTATGACTCTGTACATGTCTGAGTGCACACGTCTGTCTGTTGCAGAGATGGGGGCTCCTGGCAGGCTGAGGGTGCCAGGCTCTGTGCTGTCAGGGCTCCTGGAAGGATGATACCAGGTTGTCTTGTGTTTGGTCTGTGCTCTGTGGAAATGACAGGGGTCTCTGCTACTGTGGGGTCAGACCTGAGATCACTTCCCCTTGCATCAGGATTTTGCTCCAGTGCTTTCCCATCCCTCCCAGCTGGCTGCTGTGGCCATGGCTGCTCAATGCCAGCACCTCTCCACTAGACAGGGCTTGTCCATCACCATCCATCTAGCCATTGCCATCCCCGCGGCCTCTCACGTAGCTGTGTCTTGCGAGCAGGGAGAGCAGGTCCCCCGCTGCATACCCAGTATGGGATGCCCTCTTGTCCAGAGCATGAGAAGGTTCTGTCCATCCCCCCGGGTGTTCCCCTGCCCACAGCTGCAGCCAGCAGCCTCCCAGGTGGTCCTGGCTGTCAGGCAGAGAATGGGCTGTCGAGGCCACCTGCAAGGGGCTGCCTGTGTGGGACCAGCTCCCTTCCCGCTGCACTGGGACCCCAGCCAAGGGCAGGGGCGATGGACAGCCACCTCCCTGACAGCCATGGGGTGCTGCCAGCCCCAAGAAACCTTCACCTGGCTGCCTGACACCTGTTAATTACAGGAGGGTCACCTGGCACTGCCCACAGCACCCACACAGGCTGGCACAGCCGATGGCAGAGGTGATAGATGCCGTCTCCTCTCCAGGGAACCCACCATTCACATCCCTTGCTGTGGCTCCCAGACACACCGGAAAGACACCAGCTGGCAGGATGCTCTATCCCTGTTCAATCTCCGCGGCTCCAGCACCCGCAGCAGGGATGTGTAGCTATGTCTTTAAGAAGGGCCTGGGCTGGGGTGGGAGAAGCGTTTCCATCCAGCCTTTCTCCAGAAACCTGGTTCGAGTTAGTGCGAGCAAGCGACTGCCAGAGCTGGCGCTGTGGCCGTCTCCCGCTCCCGGCCAGGGCAGCCGCCAGTCCATCCCGGCCATGGGGGCTCGGAGCATCCACTGACGTGCGGGGCAGCTGCCGTACCCCCTGGCCTTGGTCCCGGTGGGGAGAGAAAGAGGAGGAGGAGGCAGAGTTGGGTAAGTAAGAGTTTTGTCCTTTTCCTGCCTGTGGGACTCCCTGCCCCGGCCCAGGAGGGCCTGGCAGTGCCACAGGACAAGGGCAGGGAGTAGTGGGTGCACGACATGCTGGCTGTTACTGCAGGTGGGTGCCGGCAGCAGCAGCCCCAGGGCTGGCACAGCTGGGGTGCCTGCTCAGCTCCTGGCTCCTGCCTGTGTGCACCAAGCGATGGGGATGGTGGGATGGAGCCAGCTGGGCACCCAGCGCCCATCATGGGAGGGCTTACAGGCAGGACACACCGATGGTGGCAGTGGGCACAGCCTCGGGAGGGATGTGGTGCCCTCTGCTCCCTGACAGTGCTTGTGCCCAGCCCTAGGACTGGATGTGTCCCTCCTCTTCCTCCTCACCCACTCGGGCTGGAACAGGAAGCCTCCCCAGAGACCCCACTGGGAGGAAGGTGCACGGTGTGCCCCTGCAGAGGGGCTGGGAGATCCAGTGGCAGTGTGGGGGAGATGCCAATGCCACCCCTCGCACCCCATGACTCCCGTAAGAGGCTCATAAATGACAGGTACAAGTGATGGTGCCACGGCACGTGGTGGCAGCCTGGTTCTGCGCTGTTCTCTGCCACAGTTGTTTTGGGGGGCATTCAGAGGAAGCTCTGGGGGTGTGGGTGCAGGCTGTGGAGTGATCAGGGCTGGGGTCCCTGTGTCCCCTCGGCCTGACCCCACACACAGCTTCATGCCAAGCTTTCACACTGCCAGGTATGTAGCAGAGCCAGTGGGCTGCATCCTCCAGCCCTGGCACACCGGGAGCAGGGAGGGCACCACTGACAGTGCCAGTCCTGGGCAGGATGGTCAGGCCTCCAGTGCAGTTACCAGGACACAGAGCAGGAAAATATGTTTGGTGCACTGAAGGAATCCCAGGAATGCAGAGCCTGGAGGGGACTTGAGGTGGCACAAAGGTGCCACGGCAGCTCCAGCCCTGCACGCATTATCTCTTGCAAGGCCTTGAGGGGCAGCTTGGGGGTCACTTTCAGCGGGGCAACACAAGGTGTTGTGGGGCTCAGTGTCCCCGCTCTGCCCTCCAGCTTGGCTGGGACTCTGCCGGTGGCTCTGCTGGGACTCTGCCGGTGGCTCTGCTGGGACGTGGGATGTCTCAGGGTCCAGTATAGCCCTGGGAGCGACTCACAATGGTGCCAGCATGGGGCTGGGAGCCCTGGCCCTGCTCCCCAGCTCTGGCCCGGTCCTAAGCCGTTGTTCTCCAATGAGCTCATCTGCCTCGCTGATTGTGAGCTTTAATATGGCATCTTGGCCCGAAAATAACCAGCTCGGCCACTTAGCAAGTGTTTATGGCTTCTTCATAGCTGGGTTCTCTGCCAGGAGGGGTTCTGCTCTGGGAACGCAGAGCAGAGCTACTCCTGCGCTCAGGCCAGATAGAGCCGTGGCACCGGCATTTCCCCGCCCAGCCACCTTGCACCCACTCCCACTCCTGCCCCTTGGCCCTGGCACGGCGAGCCCAGTGTCCCGGATGAGCCACCCAGATCTGTCTGGGCTCCCAGGAACCGTGTGGCCAGGACAGTGCAGGCAGCCGTGTGTGCCCACGGGGCTCGAGGAGGATGCGGGGTCTGGGGCTGCCCCGCACAAGGTGCAGGTGGCTTGGAGTGATGGGCACCTTGTCTGGCTCCCCAGGGCAGGGAGCAGAACAATGGCCACGCTGTTGGATCGCAGCTCCGTGACTCACAGTGGGGCTGTTTGTGCAGGGGCCGCTGCCCCTCTGCCTGACACCGTGTGCTGGGCTCGGCTGGGGCTTGGGGAAGTGGCAGAAAGTATGTTCTTCATGGAATTTCTGCGAACCACCCCCAACTCGCCCCAGTCCTTTGCCTCCCTGGGGAGTGCAGAGGCTGGGTGAGGTGGGTGGGAGCCAACCTGCGCTGTCTACAGCGTCATGCCCGGGTCCCTGTGAGCTGAGGCACTGCCACAGCCCAGCCCCAGAACAGGGATACAGCATGGGCAGCAGGGTGCCACCGCGGGGCCCTGCACCACTGCGGCTGTCACACCCACCTGCTCCCACATCAGTCACACAAACTGCTCCTTGCACCAAGTACTGATCCAATTTGTGGCTGTTTCCATAACAACCTCCCAGCGCTTTCTGGTCCTTTCTGTTGCTATATGGATGCCAAGATACGATGTGTCAGGGATGCTCTGTCCTGGGACACAGAGACTGGGCTGAGCCATTCCCAATCCCTCTTGGCTCCCAGGCGTGAAGGGCTGGGCAGGTGGGAGGCCTTGGCATGCTGGACAGGTTTCTCTGGGAAGAGTTTTTTTTCCCCATGAGAGGGATATGTTGAGGTTTGAGCCAGGGGAAGGAACCCAAGGGCAGTAGCTGATCCAAGACTTCTGAGGGTCCCTGCATGCAGCTGAGCTTTGGGCAGTCATGGCACTGCCCAGGACACTCAGTACTGGGAATGGGGACTTCGGAGGTACTGGCAGACAGAGACGACCCTGTTTCTCCTACCTGAGATGACATCACCCCGAGGCTTGGCTCTTGCAATATCCGGCATCTCTCATACAGGGTTCCTGACTGGACCCAGCACGTCCTATTTCCCTCTGTGCATGGCTCCAGCTGCTCTCTGAGCTGATCTCTGCCTCCTGGCAGAGGTGCTCGACCCCTTGCCTCCATCCATCCCCTGCTCAGCCACCCACCCCACAGGGCCAGCATCGGGGTCCCCACCCCAGCCCCAACACCCCTGCTGTGACCAGTCCCAGGACCTCCCACGCAGCCCCATTGCCTCAGGGGTGCCCAGCCTTGGCACCACCTCATCCCCACCACACCGCGGGCTGTCCAGCCCCAGGACCCCCTCCACTCATCCCTAAACCAAACAACTCCCCAGAGGCTACCCCGCCCGAGGGCCCCCAACTCAATCCCATCACCCTGGGGGCTGTCCAGCCCTGGTGTCCCCACACTATTGCTCTGAGGGTGCCCGGCCCCGGGACCGCGCCACAATCACCCTGGTACCCCACATCCCTATCTCCCCGGGGGGTGTGCAGCCCCAGTACGGCCACCCCCATCACCCCAGTACTCCCTAGCCCCGATCCTCCCACCCCATCCCCGGTATTCCCCATCCCCGCGCCGCCCCC
>VWPU01006587.1:0-11655 GCA_013398955.1 Callaeas wilsoni
TCCGTTCCCAGGGCCGTGCGAAGGGGCCGCTTCCTTCCCGCGGGGGGGGGCGCGGCGCCAGCCCCGGCGCCGGCCCCGGGGACCGTGTTGACAAACACGGGGCAGGATGTGCGGGGGGGTAGACCTGGATCGAGGCCCCCCCGCTCACCGGCCGCCGGGGCTGCGGGGTGACCGTACCTCAAGCGACGGCCCCACAGGCTCTAGGGGTCCCCCCCGCCCGGAGCCGTGACTCCCCCTGGTTGTAGAGGTGCTCCCCCAGGGCAAGACCTCTCTCAGCCTCTCGGAGTGTCCCCCTTGGCTTTCAAGGAGCCCCCCTCACTCTCCAGACCCCCAGGCTGTGGGGGTGCCCCACACTTAGGCACCCGTGGGTATGCGTGGGGCTTCCCCCCTTTTCCTGGGCTAAGTAGCTCCCTCCCCAAGTTGTGGAGGTTCTCCCCCCTCCCCAGGCCATGTTCCCGACGATTGTAGTACTCCCTTATGTTGTAGGGCCTCCTCCTGCCCCTCTGTGTGCCCCCGCAGGGTTTGGGGAGCAGGGGGTGCCCCCATGGGTGGCTTTGCCCTCTCGAGGCCACCACAGCCGGCGACGCGTGGACCCCGTGGAGGCCCCCAGCGTGCCCCCCCCGGGTGGGGTGTGGGGCGCAGCTGGAGCCGGGCTGGCTGCCCCACGGCGAGAGCCGCGACGCCTCCTGCTCCGGCAGCGCTGGGCCGGGCAGGGTGCGGGCAGGGCGCGCGTCCCAGCGGGTCCCCTCCCTGCTCCCCGGCTCTTGGGAAGCGCTGGGAAGTGGGGCGCGCTCACCACTCACTGCCGGGGGGCCGAGCCGGAGGGAGAGTGAAGAGGGTGTTATCCTTTCAAAGCTATTCCAGGTGCTGCAAGACTCAGCACAGGGAAGGGTGGACCCAAGGGTGCCCCCACCCAGCGCTGCCGTGGGCAGGGTGATGGCCCCTCGGGGTGTGGAGGATTTGGGGGTGCAAGTAAGGCCCCTAACCCGGAGCTGATTTCCCTGCCCACCCTATTGCCACAGGTTTCTGTGGAGTGACTATACAGTGGAGGTTCGTCTCAACGACTACCTGGACATCATCTGCCCCCACTACGAGGAGGGCAGCATGGACCCCCAGGCCATGGAGCGCTACACTCTGTACCTGGTGGAGCTCGAGGAGTACCAGGCCTGCAAGCCCCGCTCCAAGGAGCAGATCCGCTGGGAATGCGACAAGCCCAGCGCACTGCACGGCCCGGAGAAGTTCTCAGAAAAGTTCCAGCGCTTCACTCCCTTCACGTTGGGCAAGGAGTTCAGGGAGGGGCACAGTTACTACTACATCTGTGAGTGCTGGGGGGCTCTGCAGGGGGGCTCTGAGGTGCTGCAGGGAATTGCCATCTGGATCCCCTCACCCCTACCTAACCTGCCTCTCCCTTCACAGCCAAGCCCATCCACCACCACGGTGAAGCCTGCCTGAAGCTGAAGGTGACAGTGACAGGCAAAGGCAGTGAGTATCACCACCCCCTCAGGGCCCCCCCCGCGTCCCCCCCTTCCCGCTCGAGGCGCCGGTGCCCAGCGTGGCCTTGGCTGCGCTGAGTCACGGCCTGGCCATGGCCCCTGGCCAGCCCGGGGTGTGGGCACGCGCGGCTTGGCCAGGAAGGTGTTGGTGGCGGGGGGGGACGGACAGCCCACAGTGAAACAGGATTTTGGGAAGGCTGGGGTGCTGCCCTTCCCTGGCATGATCCCCTGTTTGCTCCGCAGCTCCGGCACCGCCTGCTCCAGCCTCGACACAGAAGGGGAGGATCCAGGCAGGTGTGTTGGGGGCTGTGGGTTGGGGCTGAGCCAACTTCCCTTCCGGGGAGACAGGGTGTTCTGGGGGGCACCAGGCTGAGCCCAACTACTTTCCTGGGAGACCGAAGCAGGTGGGGGGGGCACTGGCCTGAGCACAGCCACCCTCACGCGGGGACAGGGCACTGGGCTAACCCCAGCTGCCACTCCTGGGGGGCTCTGGAGCTGACTGAGGTACCAAGGCTGGTGGCAGCCCTCTGCAGGGGTGATATGCTGCTGGCTTGGGGTACAGCTCGTCTTCTGTGGGTGCTAATGGCTCCTCTCTTTCCCCCCCGCAGACGACGCGGCCGCACATGTGCTGAGGAGTGTGGGGCAGAACTCAGCCATGCGCAGCAGCAGCCGCCCCTTCACCTTCATCAGCCTCCTCCTGCCCCTCCTGGTGCCGCAAGGGCTCTGAGCTGCCCCGCGTGCCTGGACCCACCGAGGCTGCAGCCACTGAGGACCTCTGTGGTCCCCGCACATCTGCCCTGGGCGCCCTGCCCTGCGCACATCTGCGCGAGGAAAGGATTTGTCAGTATTAAGGGGCTGGAGGGCCCAAAGCCATTGGAGCAGCTGGAGCCTTCAGGCTTCCCTAGCCCTTCCAGGATGGTCCTGGCAGCCAGAAGCCGAGCAGGAGCCTGGAGCTGGAGGGGCTGAAGTGCCTCGGACTGGAAAGGGGCAGGGGGCTGGCACCCCTGCCCCGCAGCTGAGCTCGCCCACCACCCTCGGGGCTCTCCCCGTGGTGGGCTCAAACTGGAATATGTCCTGCAGGCGGGGACGTGAGGGTGGCCAGGTGACAAGGGTGCAGGGGGGTGCTTACCCCCAGTGTCACTGGCTCGCGAAGCACAGACAGGCTGGAGATGCCCCGCAGCCAGGGGAGCGGGGTTGTAAGAAACACTCCCCATCGTGCTGCACCCCTACCCCATCCTTCATCCCCTGGCCCTTCCCCATCTCTCCCCTCCGCTGGGTGCCGGAGGGGCCCCCCAGCACCCCCTTTGTACAGCTTTGTAACATGGGACTTTTTATACCATTGTCGGGAATAAATACCAAAACCATGCTGAGCTCCTGAGATAACCCCCACCCTCCTGGGCCAGGCTCTCCTGGCCCCTGTGGGGGGTTGGGCTGGTTAATTAATTAATTGGCTGGTGTTTGCACGGGGCTGTAAAGTGGCAAAATGCCACAGTGGCTGGCACTATCCCCGGCTTTATCTGGTGACACAAAGGCCTCCCCTGAGGGTGGGGGCCCCTCCCCCTGCACTGGAGTGAGCTTCCAGGTGGGGGGCAGCGACTCCTGGGACAAACCCCACTGGAGTGGGGCAGACCCCATGGGATGGGACAAATCCCACTGGTGGTGAGGAGGGGGCTGAGCCGGAGCCCCCGGGGCTGGGCAGGGGACACAGCCTGGCTGCACCCCAGGGACCCCCAGGGATGTGGGATCCCTGAGGTGAGACACTGTGTGCAAGGAGCTGGGATCATAGGGATTTGAGGCCCCTGGAACTGGGAGCCCTGGCGCACGAGGGTCCTGAACAGGTGAGATCTTGGGGAATTGGTGTCACGGGGATGCATGACACCCGAATGTGGGGGACCCTAGAGATGGAGGGTCCTGGAGAGGCAGGATCTTGGGGTCACAGGGTTGAGTGACTCCCAGGATGTGTGGGGGCAGCCTGGGACAGTGGGGTCACAGGGACTTGAAGCCCGTGGAAATGTGGATCCCAGGGATGCAGGATCCTGGGCAATTGTCACGGGGACGTGTGACTCCTGGAGGGGGTGGGGCCTGGGGAGCTGAGGTCACAGGGATGTCTGACCCCCGGGGTGTGAAATCTGGGCCATGGGGGTGACCCTGGGGACGCCAGGACACGAGGCCCCTGGAACTGGGGATCCCCAGATCTGGAGGGGGACACTCCAATACAGGAGACATGAGGGGTGCTCCCCCCACACCCTCCCCCCCAACTGCCCCCACGGCACCCCCCAAACCGGACCCAGTGCCCTCCCCGTCGCCGCCTGGGTGCCCGCGGGGCGGTCACGATGGTGCCGGCGCTGCACCCCCCGCTCGGTGCCGCATCCCCGCCGCCCCTCCCTGCCCGGTGCGCGGCCGATCCCTCCCCGGTAGTGCGTCCCGCCCCGCCCCGCCGCGGGCAGCACCGCCCCCGCCGCGCTCCCGCCGGTGCCCGGTGTCCGGCATGGTCCTGTCGGTGCTCGCCGGCGTCTGCCTGGCCGCCACCCTCGCCATGTTCGCCACCGGCCTGTGAGCGATCGGCGGCGGCCCCGGGCGGGGGCGGGGGCAAGGGGGAACGCACCGGGACCGGCTCGGGGGTGCAGCGAGGGCCGGGGGCGTTGGGGGTGCAAGGGGGAGGACCCCAGAGCCGGTTTTGGGGTGCAATGGGGGCCTTGGGGAGGGGGCTTTGAGGGTGCAGTGGGGCCCAGTGGGTGGTGAGGGTGCAATCAGGACACGAGGGCCGGTTTTAGGGTGCAGTGTGGGGCCTTGGGGAGGGGGATTTGAGGGTGCGGTGGGGCCTGTGGGGGGGTGAGGGTGCAATCAGGACACCAGGACCGGTTTTGGGGTGCAGCGTGGGGCCTGGTGGGAGGGTTGGGGGTGCAGTAGTGAGGGCACCGGAGGGATTTTGGGGGCTGCAGTGGAGGCCATGGAGAGGCATTTGGGAGTAAAATAGGGGAGCTATCAGGGCCAGTTTGGGGGTGCAGTGGGCCATGGATGGCTGGTGCAGAGGGATTGGGGGTGCAGAGGAACTGGGGATGGCGCTGAGTCCAATTTGGGGGGTGCAGGGGGAGGACAGTGGAGGGGTGCAGTGCCTGCTGGCTGCAGAGACTGGAGCCCCCCCACCCCAGCACTGCCAGGTGCCCAGGAGGCCACTGCCCCCTGCTATCCCCAGGTCTGACCTGCGCCAGATGTTGGCGACCAAGAGCGTGGAGAACATCCAGTTCCTGCCCTTCCTCACCACTGATGTCAAGTACAGCAGGGTCGGGCCCTGGGGAGGGGGCTCACAGACATCTGAGGGCAGGGGGGATCCCCCAGGCTGCAGCCAAGTGCCTGTACCATATCCCTGCAGCAACCTGAGCTGGTTGGGCTATGGCTGCCTGAAGGGGGATGGGACACTGATCACCATCAATGCCATCGGAGCAGCTCTGCAGACCCTCTACATCCTGGTGTATCTCTACTACAGCCCCGCCAAGGTGGGGCAGGGGCCTGGGGCGATGGGGAGGATGGCGGACCCTCACCCTGACGTCCCCCTGCTGTCCGTCCCAGCGCCCCGTGCTGCTGCAGGTCCTGCTGCTCCTCGCTGTGATGGTCACTGGCTATGGCTACTTCACCATCCTTGTTGACACAGGGACGCGCCTGGCACACCTGGGGCTCTTCTGCAGCATCTTCACCATCACCATGTACCTCTCACCGCTGGCTGACCTGGTGTGTGGGGCTCGGCAGAGCTGGGGGTTGCCAGCCCCGGCCCTGCCTGACATTTGCTCCTGCAGGCCAAGGTTGTCCGGAGCAAGTCGACGCGGTGCCTGTCCTTTCCCCTGACCGTCACCACCCTTGTGGCCTCCAGCAGCTGGACACTCTATGGCCTGCAGCTCCATGACCCCTACATCACAGTGGGTTGGAGTGGTGGAACGCCAAGGGGTGCTATCCCATCCCATCCCATCCCATCCCATCCTGTCCCATCTCATCATGTCCCAACCTATCCTACTCCATTGCATCCCGCGCAGTCCCATCCCCAACCCATCCCGCCCTGGCCTGCTTCATCTCCATCCCATCCCATCCCNGGGGTGCTATCCCATCCCATCCCATCCCATCCTCACCCCACTCCATCCCCATTCCGCCCTATCTCTATCCTATCCTATGCTATCCCATCCCATCGCACCTCATTCCCATCCCATTCCACTCTATCCTATCCCATTCCACCCCATTCCCCTCTCATGGCTCAGCTGAGCACTTAACTTGCGGCCGGCCCTGTTCAGCACCGCGTGTGTCACCCAGCCAAGAGTGACAAGGCTCAGCATGATGACTATTGATTTTAATTAATTAGCTGGGATGGGGCCAATAAACCTCCCCTGGCACCACAGGGGGAGGGGTACATCCACTCTTCCTCTATGTCCTCCCACAGGTCCCCAATGTGCCAGGGATCGTCACCAGCCTCATGCGGTTCTGGCTCTTCCAGCGGTATGGGCCAGAGCAGGACAAGCCCTACAGCCCCCTGCCCGCCTGAGAGGTCCCCTAAGGAGCACCCCAGCTGTGGCCTGGGCTGGCCCCACCACCAAGCCCTGGGTGCCACCCCTGTCCCCTTGGCCGCTCCCAGTGGGACACCAGGAAGTACCTCCTGCCCTGCATCCCTCAGCAATGGCCGGGGAGCTCTCAGCGGTGCCTTTGGGGTGCCATAAGGCCCTCAAATCCCAGGGTGGAAGGATAGTTTTCCATGCCCACAGCCTTGCCTGGCACCGGGATGGGGCTTCCAGGGGTCCAGGTATCTCTTTTGTATGGATTCAAGTGCCTTTTAATAAATCAGAGACTTCCCAGCGCCTGGTTCTTGTACCTCCCTCCTGGTGCTGCTGCAGAGGATGGTACAGCTCTTGGCCCTACAGCTGCTTTGGGAGCTCCTTGTGGCCAACCAGGAGCTGCTTGTACAGGGGCTACTTGTGGTGGGGGCTCATCCTGACACCCCCTGGGCTCCAGCAAACCCTCACCAGGCATCAGCCCTGGTGTGGGGCAGAGGGCTGAGTTGGGGCCATGACGGGACCCCAGGGAAGACGGCGCTGCCGGAGGGCTGCTCTGACCCCGCTGAGCGATGGGAGCCACCCATCACAGCACAGGGGTAAAAGTCTGGGGAATTGACGAGCAGCCACCATGCCAGGAACTGGGAATCAATGGGAATCCTTGCTAAACCCCCGTGAATCGAGCGGGCCTGGATCAAGCATCGATCCTACGTCGATTAACCAATTAACAGCGATCTGGAATAAAGATATCAAGCTGGTGCCTCAGTGGAGGGACAGGATGGGGCAAATCACACAGCAGATGCCAGAGCCTTGCAGAAAGTGACCCCCACCCCATGCAGGAGACCCCCAGGACCGAGGAGCCTCATCCTACACTTCAGGCAGATGACACTGTTGGGATGAAGGACGTGGTGCTGAGGATGTTGGCAGGAGCTGTGCTGCACCTCAGCTGCTTGTGCATACCTCACACGTGGCCTCAAAAAATCCATATAGAGGGACGGGGCCAAGCCGCGTGCAGTGCCAAGAGAAGGAGGATGAGTCCCCGGCGTGCTCTGTCTTGCCCCTGTGGAGCCGGGGCTCCCCGTGCCTGCTCCGGCTGCTCCCGGGACTCGGCCCAGTGGGGAGGAGTCCCCCCGGCTCCCCCCGGCAGCGGGAGCAGCTCCCAGCCCGGCCCCACAGCCTGGGGAAAGGGCAGCTTTCTCCACTGACACACCTTGGCTGCCAACCGGTCGCTCCGGCTGCCCCATGCCGGGAGCGGCCGTGACGTGGCCCCTCGTGCCAGGCCGGAGGCAGCTCCCGGATGCTTCCATGCAGGGAGGAGCTGCCACCAGGCTGCTGCCACATGGGCTGATGGCCATGAGTAGAGGCCCTGGATCGCCCTGAGTAGCCCCTGGAGGACCATAAGTAGCCCCTTGAAGGCCATGAGTAGCCACTGAATAGCCTTGAGTAGAGGCTCTGGATTGCCGTGAGTAGCTTGCAGAGGGTCGTGGGTAGCTCACAGACGGCTGTCAGTAGCCCCTAGATGACCACGAGTAGCTCCTGATGGTCCTGAGTAGCTCACAGAGGACCATCAGTAGCCCCTGATGGCCACAAGGAACTCCCTGGTTGGCTGTCAGTAGCTGCTGATGACCCTGAGCAGCCCCGATGGCCCTGAGTAGCCCGCAGACAGCTGTCAGTAGCCCCCAGTGCACTGCTGTCCTTGTGCTGTGGTCCTGACCCCACCAAGGCCCCACGTGGCCAAATCCAGGGCAATGTCACCCCCCAACCATGCGTGTGCTGGGAGCTTCCCACCCTGTTCCCACCAGCCTCTGCTGCTGAGGAAACAGCTAATTAGCTGCTCCTGCTAATTAACCCGAGTCCTCCCTCCCGCTCCCAACTGCTCCTTTCTGCAGAGGATACACAGCTGCTAATTAAAATCCCAAAGGCCTTTGACTGGAGGAGCTGGTGGCTGCCAGGGCAGCAGGTTCCTGCACACCGGGTCAGAGAGCAGAGATGGGGTCCCCAGGAACGGGCCACCCCCCAGACAGAGCCCCCCCACACCCCTCCCTCTTCCCAGTGAAGCCCAGTGTGGTGCTGTGGACGGGCAGAGGAGTCGGGGGAACTCCCCTCGAGCTGCCGGGGTGGGGGGGACACCACGCCGCAATTTAAAGGCTGTGTCGCCCGCTCACCCTGCCAGTCCCTCTCCTCCTTCCCGGGAATCCGGCCAGCGGGACGGGATGAGGCTCCTCCAGCTCCCACCTGCCAGGGTGAACCACATATGAGCCAGGAATGTGCTTGGGCTCTGGGGCACGGCCCGGTCCCGCATCCGACTCCAGAGCCAAGTTCCAGGGAGCTCAGGGAGGGAGAGGCAAGGCAGGACCGGGTGTGGGGGGTTTCCCTGCGACCTCTCGGAGTGGTGGGAGAACTGGGCCTGCATGGAGACCCTGCCGTTCACAGAGCCCCCGAAACCCTCCCCGAACACCCACCTCACACCGGTGAGAGCTGAGCGATTCCCCCAGGAGAGCCAAGGGATTCCCCCCGGATGGCTTCTAGCAGCGCCCGAGGCTCTCCGTGCCCACAGCCCCTCGGAGACCCCCGCTCCCGCCGCGTCCCGAGATCACAGCACAGCACGGGCAGTGCCGTCCCTGGGCTTTATTGGGGTCCGAGGCGCAGCCCTCGCCGCCGCAGGTCGGCCCGCGCCGCCCTGATGTGCTCCTGCAGCTCGGCCGCCGCCTCCTCGCAGTCGTTGAAGGTGGCCAGGCGGTAGCCGACAGTGGCCAGGGAGTAGCAGCCGAAGGCCACGAGCAGGTAGACGGGCAGCGGCAGCAGCGCCTGGCGGAGCGGGGCCGGCGGCTGCAGCCCCGGCGGGGCCAGAGCCAGCGCGGCCCAGGCCGAGCCCAGCAGGGCGAGTCCACACAGCCACTGCCCCAGCTTGGTCATGGCGGCCTGAGGGGAGAAGGGGTGTGAGAGGGGACGAGAGGGGAGAAGGGAGCCGGGGAGAGGAGGGAAAAAGGAGAAGGAGAAAGAGAGGAAAAGGGGAAGAGGACAGACGGGGACTGGGGGACCCATGAGATGACTAGAGGGGGAAAGGGGAGCTAGGAGAAGGGGAGAGAGGGGGCGGGNTAGGAGAAGGGGAGAGAGGGGACGGGGGGAGAAAGTGGGGCGAGGGGGAGGGGCAGAGAAAGAAGGGGGAGGGAAGCCCGGAGAGTGGAGCCGGGAGAGACGGACCGCCCCGCGCCGGGCCCAGTCTCCGCCGAGGCCTCCTGACCGGAGCGCGGCCCCAAACCCCTCTGGGCCTCCACCCATCGGACCGGGCCGCACCCCCCCGAGCCCTCCCCAAAGACCCGGGCCCGAGGCCGGCCCCACCCCCACCTGGCTCCGTCCCGCTCCCGGTGCTGGTCCCGCTCCCCGCCCGGCGCGGCGATGACGTAACTGCAGAGCCGCGCGCGAAGGCTGCCGGGAACTGTAGTTCCACGGAGGAGGCGGCGCCCCCTGCGGGCGGGGCGCGGTACCACCGGGAGCCCGCCGGGACCCCGGGTCCGGCCCCGCTCCCGGTGCCGCAGGAAGCGCCGGGCTTTGTCGGCCGCGGCTGGGACTGCAGGAAGCATCTGGTTTCCTCCACGTCCGGCCGGAGGGGTGCCAGGGGCCCAGCGTGGGAGCGAGTCCCGCCTGCCCTCCCACGGCTGCAAGGACCGCCGCGTTCCCACCCCCCAACGCGGGCAGCCCCGGTGCTCCCCCCCGGTGTCCTGCGGAGGGCACACATGAGTCTGTGATCCCCTGCCAAACCCAGCAGCGTCAGCTGTGCCAGCGCAGCCGTCTGGTGGCAACTGGAGCTGGAGCCCTGAGCCACTGGGACCCCCACAGCCCCCCTGCACACTCCAGCCTCTGCAGCTCCAGAGTCTGCTCCAACCTGCCTGGCTCCGCTGCGATCTTCCTCTCTTGCAGGTCTGGGCAGACAAGATGCTAGCAGCACATTCTCCTCCCTTGGCAACCCCCAGCTTCCCTGGGCAACCCAGAACCTACCCCAGGCTCCAGGGCCACTCTCAGCCACACCAGCGCACAGCATGACCAGGAACTGGGCTGGGAGCTGGCAGCGGGGACAAGAAGGTACAAAGAAATGGCTTTATTGGGCAGGGGGGAGTCCCGGATCGGCCACAGGGAGGAAGCTGCCCCAGGAAGGGGCAGCAGCACATCAATTTCTCTTCCTGCCCTTGCCGATAGCCTTGGCAGGAGCAGCAACAGGTGCTGTGGACTGGTAGAGAGTGGAAGAGATCTTGTTGATGTAGTAGAGACCGACCATGGAGAAGATGAGGCTACAAGGGCAGAAGGGAAGAGGCTGCTCAGCTGCGGTGGGCAGGAACACGCCAGGGTCACTCCAACACCTTCCCTGGGATCCCACTGCACTGCCCTTCCTAAACCAACACTTTCTCCTTGCATCCCACTCTCCTGCCCTTCCTAAACACCCTCCCTTGGATCCCACTGTGCTGCTGTTCCCACCAGCCCCCTGAGGGTCCCTCGCGGTCCCCTTGGTCACTCCCCACCCTCCAGGGCAGCTCTGGACATACCAGGTGGTCACACAGACCCGGTGGATGAGGCCAGAGGCGAACAGGGCCAGCAAGAGGCAGGTGAGGACTGTGGAGAACCAGGAGACACACGATGCTGCAGGGCTGCCCCCGGCGATGGGGGAGGGCCATGGCTGCAGCACCATAATTTCCCCCAGGCCCAGGAAAAGCTCAAGGGGAGCTGCCACAGTTCCAGGGCAGAGCTGGGACCATTCAGTGCCACTGCTGGAGCACCTCCAGCCCTCCCACAGGCCTTCAGACACCAATGTGTTCCCACTCCCCTCCTGGGCTTCCACAGGACTTACTCTCAGGGAATATCTTGGCCTGGAAGCCCTTCCCAAAGATGAGATTCTCCAGGTTGTTGAAGGCCTGGTTGTGGGGTTAAGGGACAGAACGGGATCCTGCTGTCCTCTCAAGCCTGCTCCCATCTCCCATCCTCTCTGCTCCAGCCCCGCTCCTGGCCTCTCAAGCTGCTCCCGTCCCCCTACTTCCATCCCATGGCCCTGATCCCAGCCTCTGGACCCACTCTCAGCCCCTGGCCCTGCTCCCCATCACCCCTTTGGTCCGGTTTCCAACCTCCTGATACGGTGCCCTGGCTCCACTCCCCAGCAGCCCCTCTTCTGTCCCCCAGTCCCACTCCCAGTCCCCACGGATGCAGTGAGGGAGCAGACGAAGAGCGCGGAGCCCAGCAGCCCGCCCTGGATCGTGAGCCACTCGGTGGAGGCGAGCTGCCGGCTGTACATCTGCATCCCAGCGAACAGCAGCAGCGACAGCAGCGACGACAGTGCCAGGGATGTGCCCGTGCCTACAGCTGCGCCCCAGGGCCGACTCAGCACCGGCACCGGGACCAAGGCCAGACCCGGGGCCTGAGCCCACCCTGCATCCACAGGGCCGTGCCGTGTCCCCCGTCCCCGCTACCTCCCGCCCCTCATTCCCCCAGCCCAGTTACCCTGCCACTCTCGTTAATCCCCACCCCGTTATCCCCGTGCCCCCAATACCCCTCTGCCCTGTTACATCTCCATTCTCCTCGCCCCCATTCCCCACTGCCCAGTTACCCCCCCACTCCCGTTACCTCCGCGCCCCCGCTGCCCC